>SDVU01000662.1:0-11503 GCA_016256075.1 Dictyocoela muelleri | reverse complement strand
TTTTTTCGGCTATGGGGAACAAACACAAAATTTTTTCGGCTAGGGGGGAACAAACACAAATTTTTCGGCTAGGGGGGGACAAACAAAAATTTTTTTCGGATAGGGGGGACATGAGCAAAAAAAGCTTGGGAAACACTGTTCTAAACCAATCACACAATAATTTAAGATCTAGTGTTATTAATAGTCGAGCGAAGCAAGGAACAAGCCAAGAGGGCAACATTTTTCTAAAAAGAGGTTTAAAAATTAAAAAAAATATTAATTGTCGCACGCGAAGAGCAGGACATGCAAAAGCTTGATGTTTAAAGAGCGGGAAATGCAGAGAGCGAGACAATCAAAGAGCGGAACATGCTAAGAGTAGAAAATGCGAATATCGGGACATGCAAGGACTGGTACATGCAAAGGGCGGGCAATCAAAAAAGGGGACATGTAAAGATTTGGATATGGGAAGTGAGAGATCTTTTGGAGCAGAATTAAAAAAATGAAATTTTGGATCTTATAAAAAATAAACCCCTAGGGGTAGTGGGTGTTTTATAAATCTTCAAAGATGTCTTTTATAAGGTTCTTTACCTTGTATTTCCATATAAGGTTCTGGTTAATGCGAGGTTTTACTATTCATTTTTTTTTTTGGGGGGGGGTATATTTTTTTTGTTTTTAGCCCTTTGATGCAATCAATTAAAAAAATATTGATCTTTTTAATAAATAGTTATTATACAGTTATTCCAATGTGGTATAGCCGATTAAGACTTGGTATAATATAACAATGAAGCAGAAGGGATGCTCTTATGTGTGGGGAATGTGTGGCGACGCATCTCGGCAAAAAATAGTGAAAAAATAAAAATTCATGAAAAGCCACTAATTACCTGTATTCTGCTGATTCATTGATAAAACGAAGATCGCGTATACAGCTGGGCTTCTGGATAGCAGAAGAAGTGATGTATAACCGGAACACCAATAACCAAAGGTCACAGACCATGGTAGGAGACAACTCGCCGCGTTGGCAACTATGATGTTGTTAGCGTGTAATATATATATTAGTTATTATATTATCGATTTAAAAATAGAAAAATTTTAAAACAATAAAATGATTTCCCTTGTTAAAGTATCAAAATTATTATTTTTTTCATTACTATTTATCATAAAACGTAAATGATACAAATCTATTAACCGTTCTTTTCCATGAAGAAATGATATTCGCTTCTTGAAAACAGACTACAGCCTTCAATAGTATCAATATACGCGCCAGTTGTAGGATCAACAAATTCTTTATAATGATCAACAACAATATGGACAAAAAAATATTAATACTATTGAAGATTTCTGGCCTGCTTTCAAGAAGGGAATAACATTTCGTCATAGAAAGAAACAGTCAATAGATTTATATCTTTTACGTTTTATGATAAATAGGAATGAAAAAAATAATGAAATTGATACTTTAATAATATTAATCATTTAATAATATTAAGTTTATTTAATTTTTAAATTGTAAATATAATAATCATTTATTTTAACTATCCTTTTTTTATTAATTGCATCATGCGAGTAAAAACAAAAAAAAATATATCCCAAAAATTGACTAATAAAACCACACGTGCACCTACATTTCTTTTTAAGAAGGAGATTTAACTTTAAAAGATCCTAAATTTTCAATTTGAAAAATAAAATTTTAAATCTTTATTTGAAAATCCCACCCCAAAGTTTCTCGCTCTGCAATTTCTCGTACCTCGCGCGACGTCTAATGTTTTTCTTATTTTTCAATACCTGATGTTTTTTAAAAATGCCTCGCTCTTAGCTCGTCTCACTCTTGGCTCGTCTCACTCTTGGCTCGTCTCACTCTTGGCTCGTCTCACTCTTGGCTCGTCTCACTCTTGGCTCATCCCGTCCTTCATTCGCTAAAATAATTATAGTTCTGAATTTTAAAAGATAAATTCCGTTTAAATTTATGGAATAGTGAAGTTTTAATTTTTTTTTGCAGTATTCCATTTATTTAAAATGAAATAAAATGGTCACTATTCAAAACCAGAACTATTACTCAGACCAGAAATATTCTTCAAAATAAAATCATTATTCAAATCAGAGTCTTCAACTAAACCTAAACTTTCATTCAACCCAGAACCTTCAACTAAACCAGAATTTTCCCACAAATCAAGACTTTCAACGAAACTAGAGCCTTTATCATAACCAGAACCATCACACAAATCAGAATTTTCGTCACAACCAGTACCATATTCCAAACCATCTCGGCTTTTATTATTATTTTTTGCTGGTATAGAACCTTCTTTTATAATTGAATTCCTTTTCCCTTCAGTAACCTCTTCAGCACTTATATTTTCTCCAAAAGAACCAATTGCAAATTCTTTCTGTAGATTGCCTATATTTGAAGATATATTGTTTTCTCGTTCCATTGTAGACGGTGCTTCAATTTGCATTGAATAAAAAATAGGATTTTCGGTTGTCAAAGTGTCGGGTATACCTATTTCTGAGTAATCAGGATTTTCTAGCAAAACCGTATTTTTTCCATTTTGTATTAAATTGGGGTTTTCAGTGGTTAGATTATTAAAAGTTATAGTCGTCTCATTTTTTATTGACGCAATTGTTATTTTTGAACTATTAGACCCGTTTTCCTGAAATAATTCTAAATCCGATGTCTTATTTATTTCGGATTCTTCTACCTCACCAGTTTTAGTAACATTACTCAAATTATCCTGTGAAGATGCAGAAAAATCTGGTAAATTTGATTCAGTGATGTTTTCTGATGAAGTTCCTGACAATACAAAAGAATTATTGCTATCTGCAGTGATTTCATCACTAATTTCTTTATCAGTAAGATTACCATCATCATTAATTTCTGAATCAGTAAGATTACCTTCATGATTAATTTCTGTTTTTGAATATGAAATTTCACCAAAAGATATACTTTGATTAACCAATGCGGAAAGATTATTAATTGCTGATACAGAATTATCATGAGATAATATTGGTGCTAACGAGGATGAAGAGTCATTCTGAGAATATGTTTCATTTGTGTTTGAATTGCGTTTAATAAAAAAATTTATCGAGGAAAAGATAAATGCAGGAACAGAAATCATGACAATAATTGCAATTATGATTTCGTAAAAATGGTTTTTGAAAAATTCCATTAAGGGTAATTTCTTTTTGATTTTATAATTTTAATCTAAATTTTTTAAATTAATTTTTAGAAAAAATGAGGTAAAAATATATTTTTATAAAATTTTTATTCAAAACTTAATTGCTTTATTTTTGCGATTTTTTAATTTATCAATTCAAATTTCAGTGAATATAAAGTAGAGTTCGATTTTTTAAGCACTTTTTTATAAAACGCCTAAAAAACCGAACTTCTTAAAAAATCAAACTTTTTAATTAAAATAAAACTCAATGTTGATTATTTTTGAATATATTATGTGTAAGAGAATTTTTAGATCAATTATCTATAACTTCTGCAATAACTCTGTCTTTAATATATAGACAATCTTTTAAATATTATGATTTGAATGTTGTTTTGAAAGATACTATTATTTGCAGGCGTTTAAAAATCAAGTGTTTTGGTGATACTAATTCAGTAGAACATAAGCTTTTTAGACTCTCAAAAAAAGAAATAGGGTCGAAACTGGTTCGATTTTGATAAACCTTTTTTTTTGTCGATGAAAATAGACGGACAATACACTAAATATGAAAAAAAAAGGTAAATTAAAGTGATTATAAGGCGTTTAAATCATTTTGAATACACTTTAAATAATTATAAATGAATGGTTTTTCAGAAAAGGAATATATTTTTATAGTTGTTTATGAGATAATAATAAAGGATTTTAACGCCTTATAATCCAGTTTTGACCAACTTAATGATGCAAGTCTGTATTAACGTTCAAAATTTTGGTCGGCAATACAAACATAAAGATAATTGGGAACTTTTCTATTTCGGTATAGCGGGAAAATTTCCAAAAAAGAAAGTTTGCGAAAAAAATAAAAAAAAAACATATTTATTTTTCATCTTATACTCCGAGGTGTTTTTTTTGTGATATATTATTAATAAATAAAAACTATCAGTTACCTTTTCAGGGTAATTAATAGTTTTTATTTATTGTAACAGGCACATGTGATTCCAGGCTTGAGGTTTTCCACATAAAAAAATTAAATTTTTAAAATATTTTTGTTAGAACTAATTACAATTTTTGTTAATTTTTTATGGTTGTTGAGAAATTTTTTTTAAATATTTTATTATGGAGGAAAATTATAATAATAGAAGGAAATTATAATAATGAAGGGAAATGATCGAAACGAAGGAAATGTAAAATTATGAGAAAAAGTGAATTATGCATCAGATGCAAATATAAAAATATAATATCAATAAATTGATTATAAAAATATGAAAATATGGCACTGAGTTTTCATTAAGTGACCCAGTAAACATTAATATATTTGTGCTTATGAAGAAATAAAAGAATATTTGATTTTCTCATAACGTGTTACTATGGAACAGATATTTTTTTCTTTCTACATTTCTATAATAAAAAATATAAAAACTAACTTTGCCCTTTTTATATTTTTTATTATAGAAATGTAGAAAGAAAAAATATCTGTCCCATAGTAAACACGTTATGAGAAATCAAATATTTTTAATTTTTTATAAGCTCAAATCTATGAATGTTTACTGGGTCACTGAATAAAAACTCAGTGTCAAATTTTTTTTTCCTTTGTTTTAATCATGTTAATTAAGTTTTTATGATTCGCAAATGCCTAATTATTGGTATAGTTTTATGAATATTTCAGATCTTATGATACACCTCGGTTTTACTTGAGTATTTAAGGACTTATCGAAAGATTATTTTCATATAAATTTCTTCATTTAAATCATAATTTATTTTTTACTTATGTCATTATCCATAAAAAGTTTTGCATGCATTTTCGATCTCGAAATTATTGTGATGATATTTACATCTTTACGTAAATTACAGACACATCCTTTGTAAATCAATATCTTATCTTTCTACTACTATTTTTAAATTTACAATTTATCATGTTTCATGAGGGGTAAAAAATTGGTTCTACTCCATTCAGACGAACCCTTTTCCAAAAAAAAAGTAAAATGCTAAAAAAAAGATATTTTCCAATGGCAAACTCTGAAATGTTTGCCATTGAAAAATATCTTTTTTAGATTTTTATTTTTTCGGAAAAGGGTTCGTCTGAATGGAGTAGAACTAAAAAATTTAAGCGAAAAATCTGTCAACTCACCCAAATGGGGAGTTGTCTCGTTTTATTTATTATTAACAGTATGATTAAAATTTATCTTTAACAATTTTTGATTGGGTATATTTTTAATCTTGAAATTTAAATAATCAACGATTGAATAAATAATGAACCTAAAAAATGATTTAAATTAATTTAAAATGGATTTATTAATAACATTTATTAAGTATACCTAAATAAATAAATTTCATTTTTAATCAGAAAACATCCTTTAATCTTTGAAATTAAGATACCCCTCATGAATTTAAAAGAGAAGTATGATTCATTTACATCATTCACCGAGTTAAACGAAGAAACATATAAAGAACTATTACGTTTGTGCGGATACGCACCAACAGAAAATGTAGGTGAAATTCCGAAATCATTTGAAGAATTTCAAGATAAAATAAATAAATTTAAAAAAGAATATTCAGCTGATGATCTTTACAAACAATTGAGATCATTCAATAGTGGTGATGATTTAATTAAAAAAGATGATTTATTTAAATTGCTGGCATCTGGCGATAAATTGAATAATGATGAATTGTGTGAATTTGAGAAATTGGTTGTAGTTGATGAGAATGATATGATAAGTTTACGAAGTGTTGTTGATATTCTTTTGGAAGAATAAAATTATAGTCGATTTTTTACTTTTAATAATTAATTAATTTATATTTTTTTAAAGAATTTTAAATGTTTTATTGATAGATCTTAGCAGGAAGTTGCGCTGATTTATAATTATTCTGATTTATAATTATTCTGATTTATAATTATTCTGATTTATAATTGTTCTGATTTATAATTGTTGTCATATTCTCAAAGAAAATTTTTAGCGACAATTATTAATTAAATACTGACAAAATCCATAGCTGCCCACCCAATGAATTGTCACCAATCATAGTCTTTAAACTTTGGGATCCTGGTATTTAAGTAATAGGTCAGCTATAAGATACTCAGAGATTATTTATATCTATTTTTCGCTTTATAAATGACATAGTGGGATACACGTAATTAGAGGCTTTTTCATGATTTTTTATTTATCACTACTTTTTAATAATATTTCATAGATTGTATCCTTAACCTAGAAGAATTATTTATGTTTACTATAAAAGATTTGACCAATTTATAATCATTTATACATTGAACAACTTTACATTACTATTATGGTTAACAACAGCCTCTTGTCATTAGAATATTATTTATTTAACGAACTTTAAATAATCGAACAATGATATTTAAATGTTACATTCAAGAGTATTAACCACTGAACTATCTCTTCAATCTGCATATTATACTGGAATTCCATTAACCGTTCTATCATTTTATGCATATTAAATCTTTAAGTAATTTATTTTTAATAATTTCATGCATTTTCAATTATCTAACATGATTTATTAATAACAATAATATTTTTCATAAATTGAAAAAAGTTTAAATTAACGAAAAAGTCAGAATTTAAATATTTTAATAAAATCTAAATATTTAATAAAAATCATCATAAATAGTAATCATATAAATAATAATCAACATAAAAATAATCATTAATCATAATAATCATTAATAATAATCATTAATCATAATAATCATTAATCATAATAACAATTAATGAACCTGATTACAAAAATATCTGATCTAACCACACCCAGTTATTATTTTTATTGAAACATAAAATTTAGAAAGTTTTTAATTTCTTCTTTATTTTTAAGAATTGAAAACAAATTATCTTCAACGGATAAAGATTGATCTCTTCGCATTTTAATTCTTTTAATTTGATTATCAATTTTATCTTTTGGAAATGTTTTTTTGTATGTGTGAGAATCTGGAAATTGTGGCATGAATTCGTAAACATGAAAAAAATCATCTCTTCTTCTTGGGTCATTATCGGGTTTAAAAATAACATTTTCATATTTTAATACTGTGTTTTGATCAACAGTGGTATTAAGGTCCCTATTATTGTCTTTTAGATCTTCATAATTATTTACATCTTTAATATTATCTACAAATTTATACTCGTCTTTATTTAAGATTTTATCAGGATTAAAAACTTTATACTCGTCTTTATTTAAGATTTTATCAGGATTAAAAACTTTATACTCGTCTTTATTTAAGAATTTATACTCATATTTTTTAAAATTATTTTCATCTTTAATTCCAATATCATTTAAATCCTCTACATATTCTCTATTTTGGATAAACTGATCAGTTTCAATCTTTTTGTATAAAGAAAAATCAAAAACACCTACGCAATTAAAAATATCAGTTACACTAATTTTGTTCCTAAGTGCGTGTTGTGACACCCCTTTAATCTGTTTTAATTTGAATATGAAATAATACTTAAAAAACTCTCTAAAAGCCGTTAAAGTTTTCTGTGATATACTCTTAAACCCAATAATTCTTAATCTATTTAAAAATATGTAATCTATGAACTTGTTAACTTGACTTTCTTTTGTAATGTGGTTTTCTTTGCTGTTCATAAGGGTTGATTAGAAAAAAAAATTCTTTTTTTATGTTTAATGTGATTTTTGTTTTAAATTGATTAAAATGGTTTGTTAGAAGGGTGACAAGTTTTTTTTTGTTTCAAATAAAAATTTATGAAAGTTAAAATTTATTGCTGGTGAAATGTTATGGAGGTGAAATTATGAAAGGTAAAAATTATGCAAGATAAAATATAAAGAGTATAAAAAATTTAAAGAGTTATAAGTTTGGAGAGTTATAAGTTTAAAGAGTTATGATAAGTTTGAAGAGTTATTAGGTTGGAGAGATAAGTTAGGAGACTTATAAGGTTGGAGAGTTTTGAAGTTTTGAAAGTGAGTAGAATTTTTTTCCTTTCTTTGACAAGGTTTCAATGAATCGAAGGGTTCATAATTTTGATAAAAAATTGTGAGATTGATTTATCCGGAAAAAATCAAAAAAAATTATATTTACGTCAAAATTTTTGATATTTATTTGACAGAAAATTTTACGATTGATTGGGATAGATAACCAAGTGGTTAACACTCTTGAATGTAAAATTTAAGTATCGTGGTTCGAATCCCGCTGACATCGCTCTTTAATAAATAAAGAGGGAATGACATTAAGCGGTCAAAAACTATAGAAATATAGTATTAATATACAGTTGTTTCAGTGTTGTATTGCTATTAATACTCGGTATAACATGACGATTAATCGTATAAGACTCTTCTAGATATAGGGATAACATCGCCAACAATCCTTAGCAAAAAGCAATGAAAAAAAATCATGAGAAGCCACTAATTATCTGTATCCTGCTGAGTCAATTATAAAACGAAAATCGCATATACAGCTAGGTATTTGGGTAGCTTAGGAGGTGACGTATTATTAGAACACCATGAACCACCATTTAAAGACTCTACTTGGAGACCACTCTCCGGGTTGGCAGCTATGGATGTTGTCAGCATTGATGTATATAGTTTAAACAAATCTATAATAACTGAGTTTTTTTTAAAAAATGGAAAATTTGAGGGATGGAGCACAAAGAGGTATTAAAATTTGAGGGGAAGCATTATAAACTTTAAATAAATTAAAAGTTTTAATAAAAATAAAATCCAATTAACATTCTAAAATGCAAAAACAAAATCTCTAAAAACACAATTCTTAAATTGGATCAAAATGATTACTTAATAATTTTACTTTTATAAAACCTTTAAATATTTTAATATTTTTTTTCGTTTAATTTTCCCAATTATTCATCTCTTCATCGATTATTTTAATTAGTCTTAGATTTTCGTTCATTAATGCCACAACTTCATTATCATCATCGTTAATTTTATTAACCAATGAATTGTATTCATGATTTAATTTTTCAACCTCACTTATAAGTTCAAACATTTCTAATTTTTCAGAATCATTATCGTCAATATTTTGATTTTTCAATTTATTCTTATTTATTTGATTATCAACCCAATTGATCATGACCTCCAAATTATTTTCCAAAGAATCTATCTCACTTTCAAATTTCTCAATTGAGTCTAAAACTTCACAATAATTATTTCTTGCTCTAATTATTTTTAAATCGTAATTATAAATACTTTCAGCCTTTTTCATAAATGTAGAAATATCATTTTCTAGTTTATAATAAAGATCATCGAGAATTTCTTTTATGGGTTTGTTTTGAATATCAATCGGTATTAATGGATCGGTATCATCAGAATTATCAAGAATTTGTGGATTTTCATTATTACAATTACTATTGTTATGATTAATGTTTTGATTTATATTTTGTGTCATATTTTGATTTAAACAATCTTTCTTTTTATCCTTCATCGACTTGAAAACCGAATCTTCATTTTCATTTTTTAAAATTTGGGATACTTGCTGATCACTTTTTTCTTGTTTTTCAGAAAGATTAAAATTATCTTTTAGGGGTTCTTTATTAAAATTGATATTCAAGGAACTGTTTTGAGATTGATTATTTAAATTAATTTTTAAATCATTATTATTCTCTTTATTAATCAGCTGCTTATTATTCAAATTTGATTTTAAAGTGTTATTTAAATTCAAATTGAATGAATCGTCTTCTAAATCAAAATTAAATGAACCTCTTTTAGAATTAATATTAAAAATATTTTCTTCTTCTGTGTTGCTTTTTATATTTTCTTTATCAAAAATATTTCCAGGTAATTTAAATGTTGAAGCTTCAGATGTATTTCTGTATTTAAAACTCTCAACAGTACATGAATTTAAAGTTTTCGGTAATTCCTGGTTATTTTTATTAATATCATGATTATAATTGAGTTTATTATCATTGTGTTTATTATCAGAGAGTTTATTATCATTGAGTTTATTATCATTGTGTTTATTATCAGAGAGTTTATTATCATTGAGTTTAAAAGTATCACTGAGTTTATTATCAAAGAGTTTAAAAGTATCACTGAGTTTATTATCATTGACTTTATTATCGGGGAGATTAACAAAGGGATTATTAATAGATTTAGTCGTTTTCTCAGTATCAATTTTGTTTTGGAGAGATTTGTCACTTAAAAGTCCTTTTAAAAATAAATTATCTGTACCTGCTGGTTGGTTCTGAGTCTCACTGAATGATTTGCCAAAGTTTATGCTTGGAATATTTTTATATTCTGAAGATGTCGCTGGATTTAAATTATTTGGATTTTGAAAGAGAATATTTTGATTGTTATTAATATTTTCAATTAAATTATTATTTAGACTGGTATTTAGACTATTATTTAAATTACTATTTAGACTATTATTTAAATTATTATTTAGACTATTGTTTAAATTATTATTTAGACTATTATTTAGACTAGTATTTAAATTACTGCCACCATTGTCATTTAAATTAAAACTAAATGTTTCTGTTTTTAAGATAGAGTTTCCTTTTTCCTTGTCCTTTTCTTCATCTTTTTTGATATTTAAAAATTGTGGAAAATTATTTTGATTGGGGTCAGACATGTGGGGTAAGTTTTTTTATAATTTGTTTAATTTCATTTTAATTCTAATCTGATAGTTTTTTGATTATTTAAATTTTATATTAATTAAAATTTGAATAATTGAAATTTGATTAACTGTAATTTGATCAATTCAAATTGATTAATTGAAATTTGATTCATTGAAATTTTATATTAATTGAAATTTGCTTAATTGAAATTTGATTAATAAAATTGATTAATTTTATTATTTATTTTATTAATTATGTGTGGGTTATATTTCCATTAAATAAGATAAATTAGCTACCAATAATGAAAATATTTAAAGATAAAATAGGTTAAATAAATAAAATTACGTTAACAACATCTATATCTACCAAGCCGGAGAGTTGTATTCAACCCTGGTTCTTTGGCATTGGTTCCTCGTGTTCAAATAATATGTCACACTAAGCTAACCAGAGGCCAGGCTGTATACGCGATTTTAGTTTTATCAATGACACAACAGGATAATGCAATTAAAGACCTTTTCAGGTTTTTTCACAACTTTTTACCGAGATGCGTCCTCATAACAATCCCAAAACTAGGTGAGACCCTTATGTTTCATTATCATAAAAGACCAACTCTCAATCAGCAATACTTAAATAAGAAAAATTTATATTACCACTTAATTTCCATAGTTATTGGTTGTTTAAACTTGACTTTAATTATTTATTAAGTGATATATGTGGGATTCGAACCAGATATTTGGTACTAGTACCAGAATATGGAAATTTTTTTTGAAAATAAATTAATTATTATAGAAAGCAATTATTTTATATGTAAGTGTATCTAAGTATAATAATCTTCTTCGGAATTTTTCA
>SDVU01000661.1:0-11516 GCA_016256075.1 Dictyocoela muelleri | reverse complement strand
CATTGTCATATTAGACCAAGTCTTAATCAGCTATACCACACTGGAACAACTGTATATTATACTATAATTATATAGTTTTGACCGCTTAATGTCATTCCCTCATTATTTTTTAAATAGTGACGTCATGGGATTCGAACCTCGATACTTAAATTTTAGATTTAAGAGTGTTAACCACTGAGCTATCTAGCCTCAAGTTAATTAATTAAATATTTTAATTTAATAGATAAATTATAAAATAAATTTATTTTTCTCCAATCAGTTTTATTTCATGATTTTGTAAATTGTAATATCGCCAAATAAACTCATTAAAAAACGAATAAATGGTTTATTTTTGTTTATTCTTAAACTTTTTTCTCTTCATACTTTAATTGTGACCATAAATTTTCAATATTATTTGTATGATATCCTTTATTGTTTTACAATCCTTTGTTGTGATTAACAATTTCATGGGAATAAAACGAATTTTTTGCAGATTTAGGATATGAAGGATATCCATCAGTTATCATAAGTATTCCAATTTTCACATGGTCATAAATAAACTTAGTAAATGTAAGTATTTTTCTATCAGATAATATTTCCAAGACCATATTACCTGTATAAGCCTCAATAATCCCGACAATCCACGTGCATCTTGGAATTTTATCATACATATTAGAAGGTGAAACTATTAATTGTCCTTTATATCACAGTTTCACTTATTTGAACTGAATATTCATCTCCTAATACTTTATTTACATACATAGAAATTTTTTAATTAAAATATTCATAGATATTTTTTTTAATTTTTTTGTAGATTCATTTTTGATATATTGCAATCATTTAATATTCTTTTTTCGAAATCCCGGCAAAGTATCTCATAAATCGCTAAAAATTAATTATTAATAGGTATAATTAGAATACTGATTAATTTATCATAAAAAATCGAAATTCTTTTTTCTGCAAATCCTCGATGTACATCTATAAATAATATTGTTATAACATTTATTAGATTTTTTCGAAAACATCGGCTTTCCACAAGAACAACAGTTTGTAACTCCATCAATATGCTTGTTTTTATCAAGAAATTTATTGTATTGGTTTTCGATAAGAATACATTGCTTTGGTACTTGTTAGTAAATTTATAAAATTTTGCATGGTTTTTTTTGATTTTTTCTTAAAGCTGTGAGAGTCCCACACTAATTCGGTCACTCTCACAGTCTTGACCCGAGAATTTTATGCGAAATATACTCAAGAAAAATTTCTGGAAAACTCAAATACATTTTTTCGGATTTAAATAAGATTTAAATTTCATATTGCCTAATATTATCAGCACCGAAAAAGTATTTGATTTTATCCTAAAATTGTTCTTAACGTATATTTCAATTGGTTTTCACCCAAAGAAAAATCTAGATGCTGAACGGGGCTATATTTTTTAGTTTTAAAGGTTATAGGTTATTTTTTTGGTCTATTTTAGTATAAAAATGTAAATTATTTATATACCATCTGGAAAAATAGGTTTATAATTTAAGTAAAATGTGTCTATGATTTAAGTGAAATGTGTATATAACTTTTGTAAAATGTGTCTATAATATATTAAAACGTGTTTATAACTTTAGTAAAATGTGTCTATAACTATGCTAAAATGTGTTTATAACTTTGTAAAAATATGTCTATAGGTTTGGAAAAAGATGTCTATAAATTTAAAATATGTCTATAACTATGAAAATCCCTGTAAATTTGGCGTTTAAATTATTTAACCATCTAAATCATTTTATTGAAATTTAAATCCCATATGATTACATTATTTACCTACTATGTCAAATAATTATAATTTAAGGGTATTTAAAGTTTTTTTTTATTAAAACGCTTATTTGCCAGATAAATTCATGGTTAACAATCTTGAATGTAACGTTAGAGTGTCGAGGTAGAAATCCCGCTGACGTCGCTCTTTAATAAATAATTGTGATTGAATCATGCGGTCAATAACTATAGAATTGTATTTATAACAGCTATTCCGTGTAATATGGCTTATTAGACTCGTTGTAATATGAAAATAAAGCAGAAGAGACTCTACTAGGTGCGGGGGATTATTAGATCGGAGACACCTCTCGACAAAATAAACAGTAAAATTAAAATATTAATGAAAATGACACTAATTAGTTGTATCCTGCTAAGTCATTGATAAATGAAAATCTTGTTTACAGCAGGCCTTTGGACACCTTAGTAGCAACGTATTACTTAAACACCAGGAAGCAAAGATCTAAAGACTATGGTTGGTGAAAACTCTCCGGGTTGGAAATATAGATATTGTCAACATGTACTGTACAAAATACTCTTGTTTGACAAAACTAAATTGAAATAAATTAGGAGCATAAAAATCGCTCACAGTTAATAAAACACGGCTTGTTAATAAAATATAAAGGTCATCAAAATATATTCTATCTCCCGAAAAAACAGTTATGAATTTGTTTTCACTTCTCTAGAGATTTCTATTCATAATTTTAACAAAGATAATCAGTAAGCCTTTATCTTTGATTAATCTTTTTTTAATATATTGAATTTCTAAAAAGTAAATATTCTAATTTTAAAACGAATTCAAAATTCGACAAAAAGTGAATATTTGATAAAATAGACATAAAGTTGATATATGTTTTAAATAGTTATAAATATTTTAAAAATCATAATGATTTATTTTTGTATAGTTATGATAGTAAAAACTTTAATTAAGGTTTATAATACGAATTTTTAAAGTATTTGTTTCTTTAATTTAGGATTTATTGAATCATTTTGATTATTTTTTCAAAAACCAATTCTGAAATTTCTTCTTGTGACAAATTTCCATCAATAATTAGTGGATTTTTACTGTCCAAAACAAGCCTCTTTAAAAAAGTATAAGTTCTATCCATAAATTCAACATTTTCATACTTTTCTTCTCCAAACATAGACCTTTTCAAAGCGCCATTAGCCTTAAGATCAATGAAAATAGATATATCAGGTTCAGGCAAACCTAAATCAGAAGATATTGTCCATTTTTCATCACAACCCAGTACAAGACTATGAGCGATTCCCGAATAGACATATCTATCCAAAATAACAATTCCGTTTTTCAACCTGTCTATGTTTTCCCACCTATTGGCTGAAAAAAGCAAATGAATCGTTTCTGGATTAAATTCAACTTTATTTTTCAAATATTTATCGATTAAGTTTCCAATTTCTGTTGATCTATCAGGAAAACTTATTCTGGAAACAGGGATATTTTTAGATTTAACTAGTAGCGATGAATTTAAACGATTTAATAAATTTTTTGAAAGTGTTGTTTTTCCAGATTTATCAATTCCTTCAATTGAGATTATGAAATTCATGGGCAAACTATAAAAATATAATTTTAGTTTTTTTTTAGTTTTTTTTGATTGATTTATCAAAAAAGTTGACTATAAAAAGATTTTTAAAATATTTCATAAAGGATTTCACTTTAAGGGTTTTATAATTATTTTTACAGATTTGATAAAAAAAATTAAAAGATTAGATAAACGATTTCATTTTAACGATTTTTTATTTATCTTTACAGATTTATTGAAAAAGATTTTTGTTAAAAGATTTTGTTTTATTTAAAACAATGAATTCTATTTTTATCTATTTGTTTTATTATATTATGCTGACAACATCCATAGCTTCAGTCGGAGAGTTGTCGGTATTAACCCGTTTCGGGCCTTCGAGAAATTTAAGATGCCAAGAAACCGAAATAATAAACGATATACAGAATTTTATGCTGTTCAATAATCCCAGATTAGTTTTTCAAAATTAATGAAATATTTATACTTTCTCCTAATATGGCAAAACCGTTTAGGAAAAAGTATATATATTTTATTAATTTTGAAAAACTAATCCGGGATTATTGAACAGCATAAGATTCTGTATATCGTTTATTATTTCGGTTTCTTGGCATCTTAAATTTCACGACGGCCCCAAAGAGGATGACAAGCTAAACACCTATATAAAAAAAATAAATTTAAATTACCTGTTAAATCTATTTAAATAAGTGAGCTTATGAAAAAATTAGATAAATTTGTAATTCTCACATCATTTTAGACTGAAAATATGATTGTTCATAAGATATAATCATTGTGTAAAATGATGTGGGCATTTGAAATTTGGTGTCTTCCCGATAGTCAGAATTCCCGATAGTCAGAATTCCCGATAGTCGGAATTCCCGATAGTCAGAATTCCCGATAGTCGGAATTCCCGATAGTCAGAATTCCCGATAGTCAGAAAAAAAATGAAATTTTAAGATATTGCTTAAAAACCCCCCATCGAAGATATTCTCTACAAAATTCTCCCTCCATATAAAAATGTTTTTTTTAAATAATTTTTTGGTCTCTTCCCGATAGTAAGAATTACCGATAGTCAGAATTATTAATAGTCAGAAAAAATTCTTATATCTTGCTTTAAAATCCTCCCACCAAGAGATATTTTGTAAATTTTTCTTACCATAAAAATCGTTTTTTTATTTTAGATCTTTTTAAAATGTAAAAAAATATTATTTATGGAGAAAAAAATTCGCAAAAAACCTATTCGATGTGCAAATTTTAAAGCAATATCTAAAAATCTTTTTTCTGACCATTCGGAATTCTGACTATCGAAAATTCTGACTATCGGGAATTCTGACTATCGCTACTGAACCTTGAAATTTATCTACTTTTTTATAAGCTCGCTTACTTAAATAGATTTAATAAGTAATTTTAACTTATTTTTTTATATAGGTGTTTTACTTGTCATTCTCTTTGGCGTCGTCGAGAAATTTAAGATGGAAATAAACCGAAATAATAACCGATATACAAAATATTCTGCTGTTAAATAATCCCGGATTATTTTTACAAAATAATCAAATATTTATACCTTTTCTTAATTTAGCTCTTCCAAATTAGGAAAAAGTGTAAATATTTCATTGATTTTAAAAAACTAATCTGGTATTATTTAACAGTAGAAAATTTGGTATATCGGTTATTATATTGGTTTATTAAATATCAAATTTCTCGCGGCCCCAAAGCGAGTTAGTAACGAGTTGTCGCCTATCGGGGATCTGAGACCTTTTGTTCTAGCTGGTTCGATAATAGTTAACTTACTAATCTACCAAGAAGCCCTGTTGTATATGCAATTTACGTTTATCGATGACTCAGCAGGGACAGGTAATTAGTGGCTTTTCAAAAAAAATTAATTTTTAATTGCTTATTTTGCCAAGATGCGACGCCGCACTCATCTCAACACTTGGGAAAGTCTTTCTACTTTATTGTCATGTTATACCAACTCTTAATCAGCTATATCACACTAGAACAGCTGTATATTAATACTAATTTCTTTTGTTTTTGACCGCTTAATCGAATTCACACATTATTTATTAAATAGTGACGTCGGTGAGATTCGAACCTAGATACTTTACATTCAAGAGTGTAAACTATTTAGCTATCTGGCCCATTAAATAAATCTTAAGAAACTTGTTACTAACTGGTCTGAGACATAAAGTTCTTATTTGTAAAATTTTAGGGGTTTTAATATAAAATTTTAGCGAGCACTATTCAAACAGGCCAGTAGCTCTTCAAACAAGTGAGCTCTTGGAAATCCGATTTTATTTTAAACTCTATAATTCGTTATAATAAATAAGCTGCTTATAACCAGTGGAAGTTCTTATATGATATAAAAAATATACCTTAGTATCAATTAATATTTGATATTTTGTAAATAATTAAGAAGTTTCGGTACTGAATACTTACTTGATACGCCTGGGTATTTACAAATATAGAAGCTTATGAAAAACTGAAAACATGTTAGAAGTATATAGTCAAAATACTATTTAAGTATAAATTTTTTCATAGTATCATCTATTTTTAGTATATTTTTTATTTCGGAACCTTCGTTTCCGAAAATAAAAAATATAATGAGGATAGATAATACCAAGAAAAAATTTATTTGTAAAGAGTATTTTGACAATATAATTCAAAGTATGTCTTCAGTTATTTATAATCTTCTATATTTGTAAATATCCAGTTTTTTTACTAATTTTCTTATCAGTTTTGCATACAAAACCTTTTTTTAAAAAAAACACCCTTTATGGTTCGACTAAAAAATATATTGATGAAATTGCTTATGACTAGGGTCCGGTAAAATGCCCGTTTTTTTTCTTAATTTGTCCGGTGTTTGCCCGGTTTTTTTATGGCTCTTTGTCTGTTTTTTTCCAAACCTTTGCCCAGTTTTTTATAGAACTTAACATTTACAAGTTTAAAAATTAAAATCTTTATTTAAAAAATTAAATTCTAATATGTGGTAAACTTGATTTAAATCAAAAATTAATTTTTATAAAGTATGAAGCAATGAGAATTTCTTGTTTGTTTACTGTCATGCTTCTTCTAAGATCATCCAGTATATTATTCATCTTACTAAAGCTTCTTTCGACATAAACAGTCGTAAGCGGGACATATAAATGGTATTATTTGATTTACTGGCTGTTATGCTGTTTAAATAAGAAAAAGGCTCGAATCAGGATTTTTGTGCAACATAGTGTCATATTTTTCTTTCATATCTAAATTAAATAGAGACTGTCTAACTTCTTTAAGCAAGTTTATTTGACTAAGTGTAGATAAATCATGTTTTTCAAGTTCTAAAATTGAATTACTAAGAAAAGTCGTATTTTTAATTCATTAAGTTCAACAAGAAAATCAGAAGCTTGAAAAGTACTTAAAACCCCCACATAGTTCGGTATTTCTCCTGCTAGCTTAATCAAGAACAACTTGTATAAATCATTTTTCACAATAATTTCAGACATAAAATTAAACCATGTACCCACCTCGTTTTTATAAAATTTTCGGGATTTTTAAATTAGTAACATTACTAAATAAAGTCTGTTTATCTTTGTTCTTTAATAGAATTTGTTTTATTTCTGAGCTGATAAAATTAGATAGTGGTGAAATATCTCATATTTTTTCGCAGAGTCTATGCAACATGTTAGCCAAACATGTTACATGTTTTAGATCAGGAAAAATACACTTTAGACCCTTAAAAACTTTCACCGAATATGGAGCAGCATCAGAAATAATTAATCGGAGTTTTTCAATTTTTTTGCCTCCTTGCGACTCAATTATTAGATTCATTATTTCCGGACTCCCATTTCGATCTAAGTTTTTTCAAGCTCAACAATACACAGTAAATAGACAGTTCAACTTTTCGTTTCACTACATAAACCACATGGAATGTTCAAAATATATCTTCCATTTGCGTCGGTTGTTTCGTAAAATTACAAAAATATATCTTCTTTCTTAAGCTTTACGTGGATTTCTTCTTTTATTCTTTTCAGTAATTTTCTCAATAACTTCATGTAATAAGATGCATCATGTATAGTTTTACCTGTAAAATCTTGCAAATTTTTTTAAAAGTTGTATCTTGTAATTTAAAAAGCAGTATGTTTGCCGAAGTAAGTGCTTCAACTAACCGCTGACTAAAAGTCTTATTTAAAACTGTAATAGGAAATGTTTTTTCAAGAGTATTTTTAGCTCCTACTCGATTTTCATTTTCAACATGGGTTGGTGATTTAAGATGTCTTTTCACAGATTTTTTACCTTTTTTTGGTGAATATTTTAAACTTTTATTGCAAGGCATACCATATCAGCTCATTGTTAGTTATCTTCAGCATTTTGTTTCCCGAAATTAATTTATTGAGTGCACTGTAAGACGAAAAATTATTCATTTATAGGGGCTCAAAAAACCGGTACCAAAAACCCGGTTTTTTAAAAAAAATTGAAAATGCCCGGTTTTTGAAATTTTGCCTGGTGCCGGCATTTTACCGGGCCCTATTTATAATGAACTAAAAATATTTGCTAATTATATTTATTGGTAAATATTAGTGATAAATTCTGTGGTATAACATATTTATATATTCAATTCAGTAATGTGTGCATAACCAAACTTCACTAAATTAATTAATAAATAGTAAAAACAATATCTTTTTAAAAATTATTTTTAAACCAAAACACTTTTAATCACTTCCTGTTATAATTCATAGAAGCTTTAACATTTTTTTATAAAAAAAATAATTTGCGAGATTATTTTGCAATTAAACCAAAAACACATTTACAATGTTTGATCAGATAAATTTGAATCCTTGTAAAATTTATAATCATGTCAGTGATCTCTAACCTTTTTTTACGGCCCGGTCACAGTGTAAAAAAAATTCTCGGACCGGTCAAAGTAAAAAAATTCGCGGACGGCAAATAATATACAATTATTTATATATTAAATATGTTCCAACACATCTCCTAAAATCGGTAACTTGCAAGAATGCATAGTATTTACACTCTTGAATGTAAAAATTATGCATCGGAGTTGTAATCCCGCTGACTTCACTTTAGTAAATGAATAGGGTTGACATTATGCGATCAATAAGTATATAACTATAGTATTAATATACAGTTGTTGAGTGTAGTATGGCTAATTAAGACTTTGTCTAATATGGAAATTAAGCAGAAGAGACTCATGTAGCTGCTATGATGACTGCGGAGACGTATCTATGCAAAAAGATGCGAAAAAGGTAAACCATGCAACAGCCTAAATACTCATATCCTGCTGAGTTATTAAAAGATATCAAAATCATGAATACACCTAAGCTTCTGTGTATCTTATGAATGACGTATACGTGAACAGGGAGAACTAAAGATCTAAAGACTATGGTAGGAGACAAATCACTGTCTGGGGAGGTATGGATGTTGTTAACATGTAATATGTTTATATATACAGTGACCCACTCTTTATCGGACTCTCTGAATAGCGGAACCTCTTATATATCGGATTTATTTGCTAAATTCTACAATTTAGAGTTGATTTGGCACTGTTCACTTGACTATAAATAACGGATTCATTCATTTTTTAAACTGGATTCATTTTTATTTTTTTTAATTTTAACATGAAAGAAATTTTTGATAAAAAAGAAGAGAAAAAGAATAAGTATAAACAAAAAAAAGAGATAGTCGAGTTTCATCAAACAAACCCTCGGTATTTACAAAGAGAATTAAGTGATAAGTTCATCACACCACTATTAACGATCAATGACATTATAAAAGAATCGCAGATGATAAAGAAAAATCAGCAATGAAGCTAGTAAAAGAACAAACAAACATTTTACCACACAGGTATTTGACTCACAACTATTTGAGTGGCTTAATCTAATTAGAAAGAGGGATTGTACTATCTAAGATATTACCCTTCAAGACATGGCTTTTGATCTGGTCAGAATCCACAATATTGAAGGGTTTAAAGCATCAAATGACTACATTCAGAAGTTCAAAGCTCGTCATAATATTTCAAGTAGATTTATAAAAGGAGAGGCCAATTTAGTAGATAAAGACTTTATTGAGTCTTTAAAAGAATGGATAATAAAATGAGGCTAGCAAAATTTGAACCACAAAACGCATTTAATTGTGTAGAAACTGGATTTTTCTTCAAGTGTACGCCTATCCAGACTCTTTGTTCAAAAAGCGAACATAAAATAAGCGGTAAGTTTCCAAAGAACGCGTTACGATATTGTTTTTTGAGCATGGCTGGTGAGAAATTAATTCCACTATTAATAAGAAAAACAAATCTACATCGGGTTTTGAAAACCTAGATCGGAGTTGTATTCAAAACATACAAATCGAATAAAAAGGCTTAGATGAACCTTGTGATTTTCAAAAATCGGCTTAGTGAACTTAACGAAAACATTAAAAAGGCCGGAAGTAGAATCTTATGGACCTCAGAAAACGTATCCGTACATCCTGTAGGTGTTCAATACAACAATATTAAATTGCCTTAATTCTCCTCCTGGGCTTATCTCTATGATACAACCTCTGGACCAGTGTTTCCCTACATGTGGCCTACGCCCCAATTAAGGGGGACATTTGGATTTCCAAAGGGGGGGGGCAATTATGATTTTCGGGCGGGGTGGTTTGGATTTTCAAGAAGAGAAAGTAGCTATTTAATTTCATGGATTTAGCTTAAACTTACGAACTTTAAACCTAATATAAAATCAACCTGTAACAAGCATCAGAATCAATCGACTCATTAAATAATTATTTTAATTTTTTTTATCTATTAATTACTTAAATCAATAAAAATAATTAAACTTTTTTTTAGTAAATACCCAATTTTTCTAAATATGGGGAACGAACACAAAATTTTTTCGGCTATGGGAAACAAACACAAAATTATTATAACTATGGTGGAACAAACACAAATTTTTCGGCTAGGGGGGGGGGCAGACACAATTTTTTTTGAATATGGGGGGCATGAGCTAAAAAAGGTTGTGAAACACTGCCTCTGACCAAAGACTCATCAAGTCTTTTAAACGCTTTATAAAAGAAGTCTAAACATCAGGATTAATCATATGATAGACGCTAATGCATAGCTAAAATTTTATGAGTGCGTCAAAAAGTATAAATTGGTCGATTTATTAAAACTAATCCTCGAATCCACATGTAATGTTACGGTTGATACTATAGTGAATTTTTTTAAAGTTGCATAATGCAATTCAAGAATATTGCGAAAGAGTAAGATTATTGAAAATGAAGTCACTTCTGAGTTTATTATTCTGCCCTTGATTATTCTGCCTTTGATTATTCTGCCTTTGATTTTAACATTGATGAAACAGTATTCATACACAAAGTAAAGAAGGATAGAGCCTCATCAAAACTTGAAGAAAAAGATGAATCAGAAGAAGAGGCAACATGTTCAATTAAATTTACAAAATAAAAACTTTCATTGACACATCTTGAGGCATTTAACCTCGTTGATGATCTTGAAAATTATCTCTTGAAGTATTATCCAGAGCATTAAGAATGGATTTATTTTTTCAAAAAAATAATAAACAATAAAGCTAAGCGTCCCATAAATCTTCTAGGGATTCTCTGAAAGTAGAAGTAAATCATCCCAATTAAATTAAATTTTTTATTAATTTCATTCCGATAATTCTTTAATACCGGAAAAGTATTTTTTGGGTAAACTTGAAATCCGGTAAACGGAAGGAGCACTATATATATATATATATATAGTAGATGGAGGTTTTTACGACATTAAAAAAGGAGGATTTTACGTAAAATCTATAATAAATAAATCAAATATACATTTTATTGTGCACAATATGACCGTAATAAGAACAAAAGGGGTAATAGTCGTGTTATATTATAAAGTGCGTTCTTAATATAATTTATTTCTAATTTTCTTGGTGGCGTTTTTTACGCAAACGTTGTTTTTTACGCTTAACTTTTATGAATCCGTTTTTCTATATATAAATTACCGACAATTTTCTAAAAAATGTATTTATACATAAATTTTTACGCAAATTTATATAAGCAAAAAAATTACTTGGAAAGCAGATACAGCAAGAGGAGCAAACTTTAAAACAAATTAACTGGATATATTTTCAAAATATGCAATGTGGCCGTATCATGTCGACACAATATAAAAAACATTCATTTTTTGTAAATCTAATTTTATCTTTTCAAATATAGAAAATAAATACA
>SDVU01000659.1:0-11527 GCA_016256075.1 Dictyocoela muelleri | reverse complement strand
TTTCTCGATTATTAGAAAAATTTTACTTATAGTATCTTATTTATTTTACTTAAATATGAATTTGACACGAAATCTTTGTTTCATTAATAAAAAAAAGTTATATTGATTATAATTTATTATTTTAGATTCTGTAGTCCAGTGGTACAGATAATAAGTGCTAGGCAATTTTAGCGGGTTCGAGCCTCGTTGTGACACTTTTCTTTAATAAAAACAAGTGGCGCTAATGGCGCGGGTGGGGCGCTGCGCGCGCCTCACATACCACCAAATATTTTTATTGGCTGTCTTAAGAAAATTTGTCAATATTTTTATATCTTCAAACGGGCTCATCTCAAAGTTTTAAAGTTGACGAACACATTAGAGAACCGAAAATTTATTATCAAAAATCGATTTTTTATAAATAAAATAGGGGGTCGTTATATGTCATGAAGCTATTAATAAAATTTTATATCAATTTTTTTTTTAATTTTTCAATTTATTTTAATATGGCTATTATATGCTGGGGTGGTTATATTCTAAAAAAATTGAAATTGATGAATGGTTAGTATAATTAACGTTTAAACAAAGATTTCGTAACGTAACAGTTTTAAGAACATTTCCGAAATTTTAAAAAAATATTAAGAATATTTAAATAAAACTAATATTATTTGTTGATACGAATCTATGTCATTTTTTTAATTTAAGTTCGACCAAATTTATAAAAAAAAAATTTCTTTCTAATACAATGAATAATTTATAAATAATTTTTATTAATAAATTTTTAAATAAATTTTTAAAACCAAAAGGGGTAAAAATAAAAAAAACAGAGGTGATACGTTAGTAGTGGGTATAATACTAGACAATACTAACTGTTTTAGTGTGGTATAGCTGATTAAGACTTGGTCTAATATGACAATTAAGTATAAGGGGCTCTCCTAGGTGTTAGAATGAGTGATAGATGCATCACGGCAAAAAGTAGTGAAATATAAAAAATCATGAAACCAACTAATTACATGTATCTTGCTGAGTCATTAATAAAATAAAAATCGCGTATATAACTGGGTCTCTGGGTAGCTAAAAGTGGCGTATAAACTGACAAAAAAAAACAAAAGTTTAAAGACTATGGTTGAAGATAACTTTCCGTTAAGGCAATTAAAGAAATTGTCAACATGTAATATAATTTTTTTTTAATTTTTGTAAAAATAGTTGAAATTAACAACCTTTTTAAATAAATTTAAAACAAATCGACGCAAATACAAAGTTAAGAATATTTTTTAACAAAAAAGATGTATAGCTTTAAATTCACAAAATAGTTTGATTTGTCCAGAAACTTTTTATTTATAAATTTAAAAATTTAATTATATTTTTTCTATAAAGTTTAAGACTTTATTCAATTTTATAATCTCTAAAATATTTTATGCTTCACCATAAATGTCATAAAATGAGTTCTTAAAAGTGTGAGAAAACCGATAATTTTAATTAAAAAGATATATCATACTAAGTATTCTATTCGTTTTTATAATTTTCATTTGAGTATATTCTCTGATCTAAGTATTTGCTTTTATACTTCAAAATAGCATTTTCTTTGTAAACATCCTTTTTAGGAATACACAAGAATGAAAGAATAAAAATAAGCAGAAGTATAAAAGATATCTGAGTATAAAATGGAATTTCTTCTTTCTTTATAGAATTTACTAGTGATACCAGCATGGTTAAGTATAAAAATATAAATTTATTTTTTTTTGAAAAAGGAGACTGACCAATAGTTTCTTGTAATCAGAAGATATATGCAGTTTGATTTGATGATTTTAACAAATCTTATACTATAATTTTATGTAACCACGAAACAATCATTTGATTTATATTACATACTGACAATATCAATAATATTAATTAGAAAAATTGTCTCCAACCTTGGTCTTTAGATCTTTGATTCCTAATGTTCGAGTTATAAGATTCTGGTAATCTACCGATTTGTATGCATGATTTTTGTCAAAAAATGGCTCATCAATTTTAATATTCATCAACCCTTTCATAGATACTTGATTTTTTTATATATAATTTAAATTATAAAAACAAACATTATTAATCTAAATCACGATAAAATTTAAAACATCTACCATTTCTTACTTCTAATTATATAATCATTTTTCAATTCTTCGATAGATTAATATTATTACAAATTATTTAATAAAATGAGGCCGAAGAGTTTTATAATACATAAATTTTTATTCGAGAGTTTTAAACAATGAATTTTCCGTCTTTTTATTTTTTTTTAAAATTGTCAATTTGTACTTCTTAATTTTCATGAATGTTGGTGATTAAAAATGATTTTTTTATAAAAAATCAAACAATTAAATTATGATAGATTAAATTTGATAATACAAATTAACTTCGATAATACAAATTAACTTCGATAATACAAATTAACTGAACTAATTGAAATTAACTGAACTAATTGAAATTAACTGAACTAATTGAAATTAACTGAACTAATTAAATTTAACTATCCAATTTAATCTTAAATAATAAAACCGCATTTAACTTTTTACATTTAAACAAACAATCTGACTATCACCATCATGACGATAAACACCCACCAAATTCTCACAAACCTCAAACATATCATTTCTCAAACTAACAATAATAAATTGGGCACCATTTTCTTTAATAAAATTAGCAATAACAGAAACATTTCTGAAATCTAGTGCTGCATCGATTTCATCCATAAAATAAAATGGAGACGGTTTATAGAGATGTAAAGCAAATACCAATGCTAATGAACTCAATGTTTTCTCACCTCCACTCAGATTAGAAATTTGTTTCCAACTTTTTTTAGGAGGCATTACACTCAGAATTATTCCTTCACTGAATGGATCAAGATAATCTAAACATTCGAGTTCAGCATTTCCTCCAAATGTTATTTTACTGTAAATACTTTTCAATTTTTCATTTATAATTTTAAAACCAGTCATGAATTCCGAGTGACGTTTCTGTTTCAAATCAGACAGTATGATTTTCATGTTATCAATTTTTCTTCGAAATGTATCATATTTTTTTCTTTCATAGTCAAACTCTTCTTTTTTCTTCTTAAAAAACTCAAAAATCTTCTCATCAACTTCACCAAGATTTTCTTCCGCTTTTACAATTTTGTTTTTTAAATTTTCGCAATATTCTTTAAGTTCATTTATACTCATTTTCTTGTAAATTTCAGGGTTTATTCTCGATTTTAAGACATCGTCACTAATATGATCATTATTAACAGTATCGTTATTTTTATTATTATTAAAATTATCATTATTTTCTTCATCATTATTTTCTTCATCATTATTTTCTTCATCATTATTTTTGTCATCAGCATTTTTGTCATCAGCATTTTTGTCATCAATATTTTTAATATCACTTTCAAATATTAAGCGTTCACAATTTCTTAAAAAAACAATTTCCTTTTCAATTTCTTTTTTATTTCTTTTGATACTGTCTTCAATAATTTTTAAATTTTCTTTTAAATCATCAATGGAATTTTCAAATTCTTTTTTCTTATGAAAATCATTACCCATCTTATCTTTTAGAGAGTTAAGTTGATTTTCGATAAACTGAATTTCATTTTTGAAATTGAAATATTTTGCTTCTAATTCAGAAATATCATATAAATCGTTTATTTTAATCTTTTTCAATTCTTTTTCGAGTTCCTTTTTTATTTTTTGTTTTTCTTCGACATTTTCAAATGTGAAGTTGCTAGTTAGTCGAATTGTTAAATCACGATTTCTTTTTTCCAAAATATCAATTTTTTCTAAATTTATCTCGATTTCACATCTTTTACTTCTGATGACTGGATTTTCAATTTCAATTTTATTTTCGGATTCAAATGATTTTAACTCATTTTTCAGATTTTCAATTTTATCTTTATAGTGTATTTCGTCCTGAGAAATATTTTTCAATTCGTTTTTTAAGTTTAAAATTTCATTTTTTAAATCGTTGATATTTTGATAAAACTTGAATTTGTCTTGTTTTTGCAAGATTTTATTCATTTTTTGAAGAGATTCTTCAATTATTTTCAATTCATCAGTCATTTTATTAATTTTATTACTTTTTATTCCACCTTTAATTGAGCTATTGACCATTAAACCACTCTTTTCAATTACCTTACCATCAAAAGTAACGGTTCTCTTTCTAACAAATCCAAAAGATATTTTTGTTGCCTCCTCAATGCTCTCACATAAAATAGTGTCACCGAAAACGAAAAAGAAACATTTAAGAAATTCAGGAGCACATTCAACCAAATTCACTAAATAAATATATTTTTTGTTACTTATCAAATCATTATTAATATCCTGCATTTTGTCAAGAATTATAAAAGTTGTCCTGGGAAGATTATGCTTCTTGATAACCTCAATGCACTTTTCTGCAGTCGTAGTTGTATCAACTACGATATTATTTAATTGACCTTTGGAAGCAGCACTAATTGCCAACTCATACTTAGGATCTGTAGATCCAAGATCACCCAATCGCCCATAAACACCATCAATATTTTTTAATTTCGCGAGAATTGCTTGACAATTATTAAATTTACTCTCAGCTCTCTGCAGCTCATTCAATTTATATTTTCTTTTGGATATTTCCTTTTGAGTTTCTAAAATATCATTTTTTACATTTTTATAATTCATGACAACTTCATATTCGTCCAAATCTTGATTTAGAATATTAATTTTTGATTCGATTTCTGATTTTTTCAACAACAGTCTTTCCAATTCATTAATTTTTATTTTCAACTGAAGTTTAATTTCATGGGTTTTTTTGTTCAAGTCATTATTGATTGATTTGTAATTAGATTTATTTGCTTTATTTTTTGGATCTTTATTATTTAACTTATCAATTTCAATTTTTAAATTTTCAACAGTCTTATATAAATTTTCAATTTCCCTTTTATTTTCTTCAATTTCGTCAGAAATCGATTGTTTCTCATTTTCAGCCAATTTTTTTTGTTCTTCAATTCTAAAAATTTCTTCATCGATTTTTTCAATTTTTTTGGAAATCATTTCAATTTGTCGATTTTTATTTTTATTCTCAAATTTTATTTTTTCGTTAATTCTGTTTTTTTCAAAAAATTCTTTTTCAATTGGAAAAAATTCATCTTTAATTATCTTTAAATCGGATTTTAATTTTTGAGTTTCTTTTGAATATTTATAGTTTTTATTAACGATTTCATCAACCTGAATTTTAATTTTATCAATATTTTGAATAATACTTATTTTATCTCTATTTTTAATTTCATTATTAATAAGTTTCAACTCAATCTCATTTTTCTTAACACCAATTTGGTTTATCAAGTTCCGTTTGTTGAGATCAAATTTTTCTTTAATAAACAAAAAATCTTTTTTAATAAAATTCATAACTGATTTTTTACTTTCATCTTCATCAGTAAGAGCTATCAATTCATTTTCTAATATTTCAATCTCTTCTTTGTATTTGTTACTACCGATTACTTCTTCAATATATTCAAGAAGACCTTGTGATGTATTATATTTTGTATTGATTTTTGTTTCCAAAATTTGATTTTTTTGATTGATTTTTGAGTTATTATTGTAAGAATTCTGTTCATGAATATCATTCTGTTCATGAATATCATTTTGTTCATGAATATCATTTTGTTCATCATTCTTATGATTTCGTTTATCATTCTTATCATTTCGTTTATCATTATTATCATTTTCTTCATGATTTTTATTTTTTTCATCTTTAACTTTTCTTGTGGAATAATAAGTCTTATGAGTTTGTCCTTTCGGTGGCATCATTGCTATCGTTTCAATTTCACCTTGTAGAATAAGAAACCTATTTTGATCTAAATTGTTCGCTTTCAAAAAGTTCTTAACAGCATGTTGATCAACTTCCTTGTCATTTAAATAATAAACTGATTTTTTGTTACTGTGAAGAGTTCTCTTCAATGACACGTCGTTTATGCCAATTTTAAAAATTATATTTACGTAGCATAAATTTGGTGATTCTTTGGTGTCAGTCGATTTGTAAATAAGATCCGTTACAATTTTTTGTCTTAGTTTTTTTGCTCGGAATCCGAAAAGAAACAGGATTGCGTCAATTATGTTACTTTTTCCACATCCGTTGGGACCAACTATTGCGTTAAGGTGATTGTCGATTTTATCGATTGTGTGTGTTCCTTTGTAGCTTTTGAAGTTGTGCATGATTATTTTTTGAATTTTTATCATTTGGGGGACAAAAAATAATTTTAATATCAATTTTTTGTGTTGATTTTTAGAGAGAAATTTGGAGCATAAATTATTAAAAAAATAATAATTACGGTATAAATCCCTTTAATTAATAATTATGAATGGTATTAAGAGGTAAATAACTACAGAGTAATACAGTTATTTCGGTGTGGTATAACGGATTTAGTCTAATATTACATTGAAGTAGAACGGACTCGCCTAGGTTTGATTAGAAGTGTGGCAATGCATTTTGATAAAACTGCTGTGGATAATAAATTTATTTAAAGAAATAAAATTTTTGGTTCACCAACGACCTAGAGACCCCTTAAGATTTTAAATCTTAATTTGTAAAAGTATAGATCAGTGTTTCTCAAAGTGTTTCGTACGGACCCTCGTGGGTCCGTGAAACACTTCAGGGGGGTCAATAAAAGATTTTTATTCGGAGGGGCTCCATAAGAGGTTTTAGGAGTCAATGTAAAATTTTTAGGAGCCTAAGATGACAAGTAGTTTTTCCAAAGACTCAGAGACTCACCCTTCAGATCTGTAAGTCTTAATTGGTAAGAGCATAGAGTATTAATTTCATTCCAAATAAGCGTAAAATCAAGATATAATATTATATATATATATATATATATATGGATTTTTTAATATTAATTATATATATTATATCTCTTGATTTTACGCTTATTTGAAATAAGAAACCTACTCTACACTTTACCAATTAAGACTTACATATATGAAGAAGGGTCTCTAAGTTTTTGGAGAATCTACAAGTATATGTTAGGTATTTTTGTAATGTTTTCTATTTATTAATTCATTGTTTCTCAAAGTACTCCACACGGACTCCTAGGGTCTCTCAGAATCTTCAGAGACTCTAGATTATCTGTGTAGTATAGGGGTTTCTAAACGTCTCTTAAGAGCGCTTTACATTTTTTTATGCGTTTCGCTCTTGTGTTTCAGTAGTTTTACTCGTAAAATACTAATCAAAATTATAAAGTTTACCTTTTCATAAATTTATTTTCATGGAATTTATCAATGCTATGATATTATCATCTAAGTTTTATACTAAATAGAAATAGTAATTTCCACAGTTTCCGTAATTCCACAATTTAATTAAATTATTTCACTTTTGTTTGCTATGCTTCAAAAAATATTTTTAGTACAATAAAATAAGTCAAACTATGTAAAATTTAAAAAAAAAATAAATATATTGACGCACTCCGGAGAGATGCGCCCGAAAAGAAGTAATTGTAAATAAACAGATTTGGATAATGGGTTTTTATTGATTGGTCTTGGGGTGGCTCTCATTGTTCGTTTAGAATTATTAGTTTGTTGATGATGCGGAATCATGGAGGTTCTGATGATTTTTTCTTAAATACGTGATTTTTTCTAGAAATTTCCATAATCTTCGTTGTATTGTCTTATATTCAACATCAGTGGGTTTACCACATCCTCCCCCTTCCATAAATGGAATCAAATTCTTCAAATTTTGTCGCGAAATACTTCCTCCTTTATCAATCATAGCATATCCATTAGAATAATTAACCTTTATAGCTTTATAAGGTCCTTCGTAAAGATCCATAATTTTGTCCGGGTTGTGGGTTCTCACTAATACCTTTTCTTCATCCTTAATAAAACTCTGCTGACGATATTTGTTTTTCTTAAATGTATCTAGCTCTTTATTTTTCTTTTCTTTTTCCAAATTCTTAGTCATTTCAAGATTTTCATCATCGTTTCTCTTAAATATTGAGTCGATACATTCAATCGGTATAAACTTTGTATTCCTATTATATGTAAAATTTAAATTAATTTCAGCGCTCTTTATTGCGTTTTTGATTGACTCTCCTTTATTGATCCTCAATACATTTTTTATTGTAGAGTTTATACGTTCTGAGATCCCGTTTGCAGTTGGGTTGTGTGGGGAAGTCTGAATATGCTTTATTGCGTATTTATCAAGCAAGTTTTTGAAGGCTTGGGAAATGTACTGCCGTCCATTGTCAGTTAATACTTTACTTGGCAGTGGGTAAGATTCGAACCATTTCTTGAAATTTTTTATTACGCTTGCCGATGTAATATCTTCGATGTAATAAATTCTTGTGAATCTTGTGAATATATCTGTTATCGACAATAAATAAAAGTATTCTTTGGGGCTATTACTTAGAAAATGTTTAGTCTTAATAGGACCGAGGATATCTGATGAAATATATGAGAATGGCTTGTCTGAAACAATTTGAGATCCAAAATGTCCTAACTTAGTAAACCTTCTTTTATTACGTTGACATTTTTCGCATTTTGAGGTGACATCTGTTACAATCTGTTTTAATCTTTTTACTTTTATTTGTTTTTTTAACGTATACCATAGTTTAGCCGCGCCGGGGTGTCCTAGTCCTTCATGAAAATTATTTATTATTTGATAGGCTTTTTCATAAGAAATATTGCATTTATTTAGATCGTATCTCATAAGTGCTTCGTCCCGCAAGTTCTTTATATCGTCGTTTTCTTTAATGAATTTTGATAAAAGGTTTTTAAACAATTCCCCGATCGTGATATTCTCGGTTTCTGTATTGACAAAGTTCAGCCTTGATAAAAAGTCAGCCATTGTGTTATCAGCTCCTTTTATTTGCTTCAATTCATAGTTATACTCTTCTAGTAACAGTTTCCAACGTTGAACCCGGTTTGATAAATCTTTTTCATAGATAAGGTTTTTATTGTCTGTATATATGATTACTTTATTATTAATAATAATAGATCTAAAATATTGTATTGCCTTTATCATTCCAAGCGCTTCCTTCTCCATTGTCGTATAATTTATTTCGGATCTGCTAAGTTTATGGCTGTAATGCCCAATTATATCATTATCTAGTTTAATGGAAGAACCAACAGCTCTGTCTGATGCATCTGTATACAGACTTATAGGTTTTGTGGGGTCAGGAACCTTTAATGGTGCTACGGATTCGAGATATTTGAGTAAGTTTTCTGTCTTTTCTTTTTCTTTTTTATCCCAAACTATTTTACCTTTGCTTCCAATTTTGTCTGTGAGATAAAGAGTGCGTTCACTGAAATTAGGTATGAAATTTCGGTAATAATTGAAATAACCCAATAATTTTTGAAGGTCTCGTTTCGTTTTCGGTGTGAAAGTTAACTTGTTTCTTAGTCCATCAGTAACAGGGGCAATCCCGTTTTCAGAAATTGAATGTCCCAAGAATATAATTTTGGCCTTTATAAATTCGGACTTTTCATAATTTATTTTTATATTATAATCATTTAACCTTTTTAGGGTATTCCTTAAATAATTTTGGTGCTCCTCTACTGTATTTGAAAAAATAATAATGTCATCAAGATATGGAATAACATTGGTTTCTTTCTCGAAAATTTGATCCATAATTCGCTGGAAAGTCTTTGGGGCGTTTGTTAACCCAAAGGGCATTATGAGCCATTCGAATTTCTTATTTTCAATTACAAATGCCGTATATTTTATGCTGGGCTCACTCATTAGTATCTGATAATAACCCGATTTCAAATCAATTTTTGAAAAGTATTTCATGCCATGTAGTTTGTTAAATATATCACTTATTTTAGGAAATATGTAGTAGTCTGCCTCGGTAATCTTGTTCAGTTGTCTGTAATCGATTACAAGGCGTATATCACCATTCTTCTTTAATATCGGGAAACAGGGTGAGCAGTATGAGGAGTTGCTGGGCCGAAGAATTTTATTTTCCTCTAGCTTTTGAATTTCAGACCAAACCCTCTCTCTCATGTTAAGAGGCATTCTATAAGATGGACGGCGGATAATCTCATCTTTAGTTAATTTTATTTCATGATGGAAGCCGTTGATCAATCCAATGGGCTCAATTAGTTTATTTATAGTCAAAAGTTTGTTTATATCTTGGGCTAGGGAGGTTTCTGAAATTTTCATTATCATCAGTTTCTTATCAAGTTCCTCTTCAATTTCATAATTCTGATTAATTTTTGGCAGCTCAAACTTAATGTCTCCTATTTCTATTATCATATTCTCCATATCAATTTTTACGTTGTACCTGGTCATAAAATCAACTCCAAGTATTATGAAATCATCCATTTCTGATAATACTTTAAGCCTTTCAGAATAAACGAAGTTTTTGCAATTTTCAAGAGTAAACGAAATATAAACTTCGTTATCAGTTGTAATACTACTGTTATTTACTAGCCTGGCTTCCGATGGTTTGATATGGTATGGTGTCAATTGTTCCTTTTCTACTATTTTCGAACTTATATAGCTGTTATTAGATCCTGTATCGAATATCACCTTATGAGGATGACCGTTAATATTTCCAGTGAGTTCAATTGTTTTGTGATGGATTTTTCGTTCGGTAATGGACATGTTCCTTTTGGAGTCTTTTTGGCCGTGATTATCATTTTTATTTTTCTTTAACTCTCTGCAATCTTCAGTTCGATGGTTGCATTTACCATGATATGAACAAGTTAATGTGTCTTTTTTTATTTCGTGTGAGGATTTTTCTTGTTTATTTTTATTATTTATAATTTCATCGAAATTTGGACCTTGATCTAACAGGGATTCTTCGGTGGAATTTATAACATTGTACATTTCGCTAATTTCTTTAATGTTCAGACGTGCCATTTCAATCTGTGTTCGTTTTGCCAATCCATAGAAGAATGCTTCATACATCTTAAACTCACATTGCTCCGTTGTCCAATTCATACATATACCCAATCTCGTTACCGTGTCTTCAATGAAATTTCTATATTCTTTTATTGTTAAAAACTGATCTTGATGTATATTAGAAATCTGGTTAAGGTACTTCAGGTAATTCTTTTGTGGATACTTATTTTTTAATATGACTTCAAATGCTGTTGGTAGGCTAGTAGCTTTATCCAATAATGTAAAATATTTAGCGTCAACGGATTCTCTCATGACTTGAAGAGCAACTTCATCCGTCCATGATGCTAGCTTGGCAGTCTGCATAAACTCTTCCTTCCATCTAAACACATCTTGCCTTTCTATGTCTTCTAACATTTGAAAACTCCTCTTCACTGATATCGTTGTTCCAGCAGGTCGTGTGACTAAATTCAATTCGTTGTGGTTGGAATGTCGGGTCATAGTCTTTCAAAAGGGCGTTGCTTCTCGTTGAATTCAACTTGTAGCACTCCGGAGAAATGCGCCCGAAAAGAAGTAATTGTGAATAAACAGATTTGGATAATGGGTTTTTATTGATTGGTCTTGGGGTGGCTCTCATTGTTCGTTTAGAATTATTAGTTTGTTGATGATGCGGAATCATGGAGGTTCTGATGATTTTTTCTTAAATACGTGATTTTTTCTAGAAATTTCC
>SDVU01000658.1:0-11529 GCA_016256075.1 Dictyocoela muelleri | reverse complement strand
GAAAAGGTGGACTACATTAGGCTCATTTTAGAAAGGGGGCATTTAGGTTGAATTATTAGGCGCGGGGCTTATTAGAGCCAGTGTTGATTGGAGGTGTATATCGGGGGTGGGTGTTGATCTGGGGTGGGTGTTGATCTGGGTGGTTGTTGATCTGGGGTGGGTGTCGATCTGGGGTTCGGCATTTAATAAAGTTACTTTAAATAATTTATACCACGATACTTAAATTTTACACTCAGGAGTGATAACCACGGAGCTATCTGACTCCTACTATTTATAAGTCTTTTATTTTCCCTATTTTTTACTCATAGAAATGTATTTATTGTATTTTACCATTTCAACACTCAAAAAAATATATACTTGTGTGTTAAACATGAAATTTATATCATTTTCAAAATTAGCGAAAAATATTTTTATTTTTCACCTTATTTAATTTTTTATCATTTTTACAATCTTAAAAGAATTTTATTTATTTTATAAAAGGACTTTTTACAATTTTTAGTAGCTGATAAAACTTTTAAAGTTTATACTTTCTCATCATCTCAACAAATTATAATCCTCTTTATAATTTTTATTTCTTTTTTTTTCAAATATACTCTTAACTTTTAAATTCTAAAAAATATACTTATTTCTTTTATTTCCTCATGATTTGAATTATTCAATTATATTTTTTTGTCATAAAACAAACTTATGAATAAATAAGAACACATAATAGCTTATATCGACTAAGAATAAACCTTAATTATTGAAATTATTTTATAATAAAGGAATCACATTTACAAAAATTTAATTTTTTTAATATATATTACATGTTGACAACATACATAGCTGCCAATCCGGTGAACTTTCTCCTACCTTGGATCTGCGACCTTTGGTTCTTGGCGTTCCGATAATACGTCACTCCTAAGCTCCTCAGAATTCCAGGCGTATATGCGATTTTCGTTTTATCAATGACTCAGCAGGATAAAGGTAATTAGTAGCTTTTCTTGAATTTTTATTTTTCACTACTTTTTGCCGAGATGCGTCGCTGCACTCATCCTCACACCTAGGAGAGTTCCTTCCTGCTTTATGTCATATTAGACCAAGTCTCAATCAGCTATACCACACTGGAACAACTGTATATTATACTATATTTCTATAGTTATGACCGCTTAATATCATTCCCTGATTATTTATTAAAGAGTGGCGTCAGCGGGATTCGAACCACGATACTTAAATTTTACCTTCAAGAGTGTTAACCACTGAGCTATCTAGCCTCTTAGGGATTCTTAAACTCCAAAAATTGACATGGTGACCATTGTAGTATCTGAGAGCCCCAAAGGGGTCCGTGTGGGCCTCTTTGAGAAACATATGTCTAGACCTTCAAGATAATGTTTTCTCCGAAGTTATTGAAAAACAAAAAAGAAGATTTTGGATTTTTATCTACTTAAAAATAATAAATAGCTGGTCTGTTGATTTTTTAAAAAGCTGGATTTTTTAAGAAGTTCGATTTTTTAAGCATTTTTTGATGTTTTTTTAAAAAAATTTGAACTCGACAGTATTAACAAAAAGAGAGTTAAAATCACGTGGTTTAAAAAGGTATCATAAAATTGTAAAAAATAGGATTAAAAACTTTAAAAAATAAAAAAAAATTGATTTATATTTTTATATGGGCATCTATCATTGATAAAAAATTTTATTTAGAATCACAATTGTATTTAAAATCACAATTTTATTTAGAACCGCAATTTAATTAAATCAAAATTTTATTTATAATCACAATTTTATTTAGAATCGCAATTTTATTTATAATCTACAATATAAAATAATTTAATCATTAATTATAATCATAATGAGTTTAATATAAAAATATTATTAAGCTTTTTCATTTAGGCGATTACCATCAATAATTGATCTTGCAATTCTTTCAGAAAATATGATAAATAAATCATCAAAAGAATTAAAAAAGTTACCATCGTTACAAAAATTTATAATTCTTTCAGCTCTTTTATCACCGATATTTTTCAATTTTTTTAACAAAATAAAGTTACCACTATTTAGAATTTTTATTGCTTCTTTAGGTTGTATCGGCGGTTCATCATTTATAAATTGAATATTATTTTCATTCAAGAGTTTTTTATTACTGAAATAATTATTATTTTCATTTAAAGAGTTCCCATAGATAACTCGATCTTCACTTGTTTTATTCTTTTCTTTTAAAATAATTCTCTTTTTAAACCTTTCTATTTTATTTTGTTTATCTAAAATTGTGTTGTTTTTTATATTTCCCTTCCCAAAGATAATTCTTTTCTTTTTTAAATTCAAAAAATTTTTAAGATCAGGTAAATTTTTTGTATTATTTTGATCGTTTTTGATATTTATAACGTTTTTAAGATCATTTAAACTTTTGGTATTATTTTGATTATTTTTAATAGTTGTGAGATTTGACAGATTTTGAAATCTTGTTTTATCATTAATAACAACTTTTTTTGCTTTTGATGCAAAATTCAACACTTTTAAAATATCATTTATATCCTCATCAATTCCAAGATTGATGATTAAAAAATTATCATGAGAAAAAGAGCTTTCAAGTATTCTGGTAAGTTTAGAGTCACGAAAACTTATTCTTTTTTCATTGTTTATTATTTCATCAATAACTTTTCTAAGAATGAAAAGACTTTTGTTTATGTTCGATGACTCAGTTAAGTCACCATTTGCATTTCTATTATCTTCACAGCCAGCCAAGTCGACAAATGTAATTATCTTTTCGTTTGTATTACCATTCTCATTACAATCACAGTCTTTTTTGATTTTTTCATAACATTCATTCATTTCATTATCTTTAAACTTTATAGTCAAGATTGCATGACTCCGACTGCTATTCGAATTGATATGATTATTGCCAACCTTTCGATTTCTATTACCAATTGAAAATATTTTTTTAAATTCAGTATAGGATGTAATTTTCTTCTCACTCAGATTTTGTATTATAAGTGATGATGAATATGTTTTTAATTGACAAGGTAATGTTGTTAAGAGGTCTCGTATCTTGTCGTTGTATATTTCTAGGTATGATAGTTTTAGTTCTTTGTTGTTCATGCAGTTTTTTAAATTTATATTTTGATGTAAACTATTTTGATTCATGTTTAAATGTTTATGCTGAAAGTTAATTTTATTATCATCATTAGCTTTAAAACCATCATCTTTATTATAATAACAATTAAAGGTATTATATTTAATAAGATCTTTATAATCATCTTTAAAAATATTTTTATCTTTATAAATATTTTTATCTTTATAAATATTTTTATCTTTAAAAATATTTTTATCTTTAAAAATATTTTTATCTTTATAAATATTTTTATCTTTATAAATATTTTTATCTTTATAAATATTTTTATCTTTATCATCATCATTAGTATTATCATTAGTATTATCATTAGTATTATCATTAGAATTATCATTAGTATTATCATTATCATCATCATTAGTATTATTATTAAAAAAATCTTTAACGAACTTCAAAATAATCCCAGGGTGTTTATCGTTACCCACCAACGTGTATGTTTTTCCAGATCCGGTATTCCCATAACAAATAACTGTAAATGACCGATTTTTATTTTTTATAAAATCATAAATCTGACTTTGTGTTGATTTAGAGCCAAATATTTTAGTAAAGCTGTATTTTTGATTCTTTTCAGCGATTAGTATATCGTTGTTTTTTATTTTTAAAAATGTGAATTTTTGGGTTTGTTTTGTTGATGGCTTTATGCGAAGTAAAACTTTAAATGACATTTCTTTGGGGGGATAAGTTGGTGAATTTAAAATTTGAATCTTTTTAATTTAATTTTATATTTTAATCTTTGATTTTAAGATTGAAATTTAAGATTGAAATTCAAGATTGAAATTTAAGATTGAATTGTAAGATTGAATTTCAAGATTGAATTTTAAGATTGAACTTTAAGATTGAATTTCAAGATTGAGCCAGATAGCTCAGTGGTTAATACTCTTGAATTTAAAATTTATCTTTAATTCAACATTTAAGTATCGGGGTTCAAATCTCACTGACGTCACTCTTTAATAAATAATATGAATTGACATTAAGAGGACAAAAAATATAGAAATATAGTACAAATATATAAGTCTATGAGTGTAAAAAAGATTGATTATGACTTTAATATTTAAATAAAGTATAAAGAACTAGGAATGAGTGCGACGACGCATCACAAAATATATTAAAGTTAAAAAAATCATGGAAAGGCCTATAATTACCTGTGTTCTTCTGAGTAATTGAAAATAAAATCATATTTAAATAATCTATGGATAACTTAAAAGTGACGTATAAGAACACTATGTATCTAAAATTGTAAGACCAAACTTGGAACAACACACCGTTTGGAAATTATAAATATTTTCAGGATGTATATATAGCTTAAAATATAAAAAGTATAAACTTGCCTTTTTATTTACAAAATAAATCTTGAGCAGAATAATCAATTTTTTTAGTAAAATGTTAAATCGTTATTTTTTGTAAATAAATTATAAATTTAAAGTATTTTAAAAAAATATGGGTCATTTTTTTATAAATATCAAAAATTATACGAAAATAATTTTCGATTTTCGAATAAATAATTAAATCTGAGACTATTGTGATTGCGATTGTAAAGTTGATCATAATTTTCAATTATAAAAAATATTGACAGCAAAAATATTGTTTTTATAATATAAACAAAAATTTTTAGTGCTAGTATCTAAAAAAAATATGAAACTAGTGCAGAATATTTAAAAATTTAATATACAAATTATCATAGATTAAAAAAAAAATTTACAATTTAATCACTTTTCTGATATATAAATTAAGTTTTCTATTTACACCTTCGATATATATATTACATGTTGACAACATCCATAGCTGCCAACTCGGAGAGTTGTCTCCTACCGTGGTATGTAACCTTTTGTTCTTAATGTTCCAATAATACGTCACTTCCTAAGCTACCCAGAAGCCCAGCTGTGAACGCGATTTTCGTTTTATCAATGACTCAGCAGTATACAGGTAATTAATTGCTTTTCATGAATTTTTATTTTTCACTACATTTTGCCGAGATGCGTCGTCGCACTAATCCCCACACCTAAGAGAATCCCTTCTGCTTCATTGTCATATTAGACCAAGTCTTAATCAGCTATACAACACTGGAACAACTGTATATTCACTATAATTATATAGTTATGACCGCTTAATGTCATTCCCTCATTATTTATTAAAGAGTGACGCCAGCGGGATTCGAACCACGAAACTTAAATTTTACATTCAAGAGTGTTAACCACTGAGCTATCTGGCCAATTACACCTTCGAAAAGTGTTTTAATATCTGTCCTTATACCTTTGGTTCTCGGTATTCAAATTATATACCTCTCCTGTGCTGCCTAGAAGCTCTGCTGTTTTCGCGATTTTGTTATATGAATGAATAAGAACGGGTACTTAGAGACTTTTCATGATTTTTTTAGTTTCACTACTATTTTTATCGAAAGGTGAAGCCGCAATTATATCATAATTAAGGGCACCTTTTCCTTCATTTTAATATTGAATAAAGTATAATCAGATACATCGTACCAGAAAACTGCATATCACAGCAAAGGTTTTAATCGCATAATTTCATTTTCAGATTATTTAGCGAAGTGAATTAGAATTGAAGCATGATTTATAATTTATATTCAAGGGTCTTATAAACACTGAGCTATTTAGTCCCATTTTTGTCATAAACACTAAAACATGAATTAATAAAAAATTAAATAAAAAATTAAATAAAAAATTATTGTTATATAAACAAAATTTAACACTCTTGAATGTAAAATTTAAGTATAGAGGTTTGTATTCTGCTAACGTCACTCTTAAATAAATAATGAAAAAATGACATTAAGCGGTCATATATATAGAAATATAGTAATAATATACAGTTGTTCCAGTGTGGTATAGCTGATTAAGACTTGGTCTAATATGACAATAAAGCAGAGGGGACTTTCCTAGGTGTGGGGAAGAGTGCCGCGACGCATCTCGGCAAAAAGTAGTGAAAAATAAAAATTAATGAAAAGCTACTAATTACCTGTATCCTGCTGGGTCATTGATAAATTGAAAATCACGTATACAGCTGGGCTTCTAGGTAGCTTATGAAGTGAGTATTATTGAAACACCAGGAACCAAAGGTCAAAGACTAAGGTTGGGGAGAAATATCCGAATTGGCAGCTATGGATGTTATCAGCATGTAATATATATATCTCTAAAGTAAATTGATCCAAATTTTTCATAAATTTATTAAAGTTTTTTATTTGCAAATTTATTTCGCTATTTTTAATGTTTTTTATCTTTTTTAATAAGTTCACTTTTAAAAATTAAAACTGAAAGTCATCGAGCAAATCTTCAATAATTTTCAAAATAAATTTATTATTAAAACAACAATCAGTTAATGAGGTTGAAGTGTAATGCTAAGTTTACAATAAATATTGAAAAAAAAATGAACAAAAAAATATTAAATACAAAATTATTAAATACAAAATTATTAAATACGAAATTAATAAATACAAAATTTTAAAATCAAAATTTTTTTGTTTGTTAAAAATAAATTTATAATTTTGACCACATTCATTAAAAAAATGTCACTTCTTGTTTAATCATTAAATATTTATTTTTTTCATTTTATTGCTCTGGTGGTTCAGTGGTAGAATATGACCCTTCCAAGGTCAAGATCCGGGTTCGATTCCCGGCCATAGCATTTTTTTTATTTTCACCGCTTTAAAAAGTTATTGTTTTTTTTTTTTAAAAAAAACAATTTTCAATCATTTTAGAATCAAAAATTCTAAAAGTAAGTAATTTTTATAAAGATATTAAAAATTTCAATTGAGAAAATTTTTACACAGGGAAGTCTTAAATTGTTATTTCTATTTTTAACACTAACATATAATTTTTAGATATTTAAATGAAGATGTACTGATTTTTATTTTTTTATGAATCATATAAAACAATAAAGTTTTTGTTTATATTGTTTTAGTTACTTCTTTGTTGAGATATGCTAAAAAAATAAACCTTTAGGGAACTTTTGATAAATTTAATAAAATAAGTTTAAAGGCTGTAAAAAACTAGATAAATTGTCTTATATAGCTGTTTTTTGATCGTTTAATATCATTTCATGATTATTTTAAAAGTCGATCTTCTGAAATAGAACCATTTTATTCGAACAAGGTAATATCGTTTTATTCGAACAAAGTATTAATCAGGCGAACGCAGTTACAGCAGGTTTCGAGATTACAGGCACCTTTTCATACAATTTTAATGACCCCTCTTACATAGGAAGAACAACGATCCAAAAAATTGTTGGGGGAAAAAAATATTAAACAAAGACGATTTAATGGATTTGAAAGTTATAGAATCTCACATAAATCATGTTTTTTCTGATAAAAGATCGCAAAACGTAATTTTATCACGCATAAGGTTTTTTAAAATTCAAAGATCTGTCTGAAATGTCAAACAACACGGAATTTAACGTACATAAAAAAATGCACTTGATATAATCCAATGGATTTGTAAAAGGACGTGTCGTTTTAATCAAGTGTATAATATAATAGTATCTTTGAAAGATGAGTCTAGACATGCGAATTATATTTAATATTATGTATAAATATATTAATTGCATATCTTTTATAGATATTGCATATGTATTAGAGATAGATCGCGATACTGTTTCTGAATAATATGATATAGTTAGAGAGGCTATATGTGAATTTATAGCCTCTAGTAAGGATATATTAGGAGGTATAAATGACGATGGTACTAGTAAGATTGTCGAGATTGATGAAAGCTTCTTTTTGAAACGTAAATATAATCGAGGATGTATTAAAAATCGCCAATGGTATGCAAGTGGGATAGAAATGTGTCAAAAAAGCGTTTATAATCTTTTTTAAACATAAATTCTCAGATAATAGCTCAGATAATTAGTGAAAATGTATTACCTGGCACAACAATAATTACTGACCAGTGCCGTGCATATTCTTTCGTATCAAGATATAATACAACAATCGAACATAGAAAGATTAACCACTCTCTAAATTTTGTTTTCCAGAAAATTCTATAGTGCATACTCAAACTATTGAAGGCCTAAAGAGACTAATGAAGAGGTTTTTACGTAGAGGAAATATCATTTATATAGAACAACAATCATAATTATAATACAGTTCATTTTTGAACATAAAATTGATAAAGGAATAGATTTAATTGCTCTCACCATGTTTAAAATTAATTTTTTTTTTTATACTTTTCAAAACCTGCCTATAATCTCAAAAACTGCCTGTAACCCGCATTCGCCATTAATAATTTCATTCGAATAAGGTGTTACCGTTTTTTTCGATCTCTTAGAAGAGTCTCTGTAATATTTTTTGTAGTATAATATTTTTTGTCGTATATATTTTTACAGTGTATTTTTCGTCGCATATTTTTTAACTAAAGATAATTAAAAAACGTCCTATTTTACAAAAAAAAAGAATTACCGATGCTTTAATAAACTTTTTAATTTTTAAACATTTAGTTTTAATAATTAACACGGAAATTTGGATTTTCTTCTTAATGAAAATTATGTTTAGATTTACAAATTCAATTTGTTCGGTTTAAAAATATTTTGTCTGTCTTTCTCAAATAAAATTTCGTTAACGTAAATTTAGAGTAAACATTTAAATTTGAAATAACATCTTTGCAAAAAGTTTGTATTTATATTTCATTATGATTGTTAGAAAATTTTTATGATTTATATAAGAGATATGTTTTTTTAAAATGAATTTTAATCTAATAATGTTTTCTGTAAAATTTCTGATTACGATGGGCAGTTAAAATGTTGACGAAGCTTATTATATTGTAATTTTAATTATGAAAAATTTCCTTATTTTAAAATTAATATGCTAGCATTTTCATAATTGCTCAAATTAGCTTTCTCTAAGTTTTATATTTAGACCTTTGGTTCTTGGTGTTCAAGTAAATATTTGAATATTACGCTACCAACCTATTGCGCCATTTCATTTCATCAATGGCTTAATAAATACATGAAATTTGGAGTTAAATGATTTTTTTTGTTTGGCTACTTATTTTTGCCGATATGATTCACTGCATACATATCTTGACCTAGGAGTGTCATCTTTGATTTTTCTATAAAAGATTTGAAAAGCCTTAACCTGCTTTTATGCACTGAAACAAATATATTACTGGTATAACTAATGACCGCTTAATATCAATCTCTAATTATTTAATAAAGTAATAATTCATATAAACTACTTAAATTTTACATTCAAGAGTGTTAAACAGTAATAAATCTTACAATTTTTTTTCTGACAATATAAAAAAAAATAGTTCGCGAAAAAATTGTTATTCCCGAAGGAAATTTTCAGACAAAAATTATAAAATTTTGAACCCGATTTTGATATTTTAAAAAAATATGAAGATAATTGATATCGTCAGTAGATTTATATTTTGTTTATTTTCAATGAAGATATAAAAATTTAAAATAAAAAAAAATTAAAAGTATAGTAAAAAACTATTTCAGATCATAATTTTTGATCAAAAATGTGTATAATTATTTTTTTTGAAAAAATATAAAATTTTATAAAATTTCTTATTAATTATTAATTATTAGAAATAAATAATTGTCAACATATCAAATATTTTAAATTAATCTTGAAATCCTTATTATAGTTTTATATCCATTTCTTGATACTTCTAATAAATGAAATCTAAAAATACAATTTTTTAAAAAATATTTACCCATGTATTGTCAACAAGATCTTCTATTTCAAGATTTCGAGTCACCAATTGAATTTATTAAAGTCTACACTCGTGTTTATAATTTACAAGTAAAATTACCACAAAAAGTATTTTATGAAGACATTCCTTATTCTAAAAAATATGAAATCGAACTTTTAAATTTTCTTTTCAAAAATGCTGAATCAGATGAAAATTACGAGAAAATGAAGGAAGTCGGTAAAATTATTTATCAAATAAAACATTCAAAAAGAAATAAAATTGTAGAAAGTGATGGGAAAATTGATAATAAAAATTTTGATAATTTTAAAAATGATAAAAATAATGATACTAATAATAATGATATTAAAATTATTAATACTAATATTGATATTAAAAATGATGATATTAAAAATGATGGTATTAATAATACTAATAAGATTGATACTAATGATATTTATATTAAAAATACTAATAATATTGATATTAAAAATAATTTATTTTGCGACTATTCTTTTGATAACGATTATTCTCAATCAGTTGACGTTCATTTAAATCCAAGAAATTTAAAAAATATAAAAAACTTAAGAAAAAATGAAAATTATATTTATGAAAAATCATATTTTGATTCGGAATTTTTTGATCTAACCTTATCAATTTATAAGAAGGCTTTAATATATTTTATTGATATTACAGAAGATCAGTTATATAAAACTTTTGATAAAATAAAAATAAGGATTGAAAATAAAAAAATTTCAAAAAATGATAGGGTCGTAAAGTTTTTAATTTTAAAAATGAAAACTTTTTATGAATTTACTGACCTAAAATTAAATTTTGAAAATTTATTTTTTGATGAACTTATAGAAAACCTTGAATTTCATTTTGCTGATATACCGATTTTTGTTGAAAAAATAATTTTTTACTCTGAAATTTTACAATTACTAAATATGGAAATATCTGAAAATTATGCATTTTATAAATGTGATTTTAATCGGGAATTCGAATTTTTAGGAGATGATATAGTTCTTGAATATAAAAAAGATGGTATTTTGAATAGAGTCGGTGATTTTTTGTTAAAAAACATAACTGAAAGTGATGAAAAGTATAAAATCATTATGAATTTTGTTTCAGAATTGGTACTTCGCGGAATAGGAAGCAATGAATTTATTCAAAACATGAAGGATTCTGCACAGAGTATTTTAAAAATGAATAATTGATAAATAAAAGAAACATGTTTTAACATTTACTCGCCATTTCAATTATTAATAAAAACAAGGTTAAAATAGTTTTCGATAATAAATAAAAATGATAAAAATTATTTTTTAAGTTATGAATCACGTGCTATTTCGCATAATATTTTATTTATAATGTTTGTTTATGAATAACTTCTTATGGCTCTATAGAGCAGTGTTTCTCAAACTTTGCGCTTGGGATCACTGGCGCGACCTAGACATTTCTTAGGAGCGCCCTGAAGATTTTTGTATATGTGAGAATAATATTTTTTAAACTTCAGATTGTCTTTGGTTTAAAATCTAATAAAAAAACTCGCAATAATCAAATGTAAAAAGGAAAAATTTCCTGTAAATTTGATGGAGAAACGTGACATTGTCTTTAAAACATAAATCCTAACATATAAATAATTCACGATATCAATACGCGGCTGTGTGGGCTAATAGCAATACGCAAAAGTGGGTGTACAACTTTATTTTTTTAACCCCTGAAAAAAATGGACGATATTATGAAAGAGATTAAAAATATGTTAATTTTAATTATTAAGTATTT
>SDVU01000657.1:0-11530 GCA_016256075.1 Dictyocoela muelleri | reverse complement strand
GGAGAGTCCCTTCTGCTTCATTGTCATATTAGACCAAGTCTTAATCAGCTATACCACACTGGAACAACTGTATGTTATACTATAATTATATAGTTATGACCGCTTAATGTCTTTCCCTAATTATTTATTAAAGTGACTTTAAAATAATTCGATCCATGATACTTAAATTTTACATCCAAGAGTGTTAACCACTGAGCTATCTGATCCAATTTTTAATCTTCAATATAAAAAAAACATGGTGTAATTTTGAATTTAGCTGAATAATTTAAAATTACCATGAAAATATTCATATTAATAAAGTGGAGAACAGATAAAATAAAAGAACAAAACTAAGTTATTTTAAAAAATGATAAAATTTCTAATTCTAAATTACTAATATTTTTGCTGTATTTTAATTTGATATATAATTCTTGAGGTTAAACTTTTAAATATTCTAACCTACACAGAAGGCATTGTATATTAAATTTCATTTTTTCAATCACTTAATAAGACATATGGTTTTATAAGCTTTTCCATATTTTTTTAATTTCACCGTTGTTTTTACTGAGATCCGTTACCGCACACTTAGGAAAGACCCTTCTGTCTTATCTTCATAAAGAAAAGTTTTAATCAGCTATACCACACTTGAAAAACTGTATATCACTACTTTATTTTGACTACCGATGTATTTTATGATTATTTAATAAAGTGATCCCAATGGTATCCGGGTTTACTAATTGAATTCAAAAGTGTTAATAGCTGTGCTATTTTTTTCATTTTAGAAAAATGTATTTATTGGATTTAAAAATCTTTTATAACAAATATCATATTTGATATTTTTGACTACAAATTTTTTAAAAAATATTAATACAACCTAAAATATCTATAATTGCCTACCCAAATAGTTTCTATATCCTTGTATTATTAATTATTTTTGCTGGTTTGAAGCTGTATCATATTATTATTTTAGGTTTAATCATATATATATTGCTTAGATTTTAGTATTTAAGATTAAGTGTATTATTTTATAAGATCTATTTTTAAACTTCTATTTAGATAAAGGTATTTAAGCTGTGAGAATTTTGAAGATACAAGGCAATTCGAAAGAGTAACCTTAAAAAATTTCATAAAAAGTATTTTAGAGAATTATTATTCTCATGGTTACGTAAGCGTTAAAATTTTTACATTAGATATCATCCTAATAAAAAGTTCTTTGTGGGTTAATTATCATGTTTTATAAATTTTAAAGATTTTTATCAATTTTTTATATTATTAAAATACCCCCATGAAATTATCGCTCGATCCAATTTGGATAATCTCACCAGAAAATTTAAAGTTCCTTGAAATTCTTGAAAAACGTAAAATATCTAGAGACAAATTTAAAGATGGAAAAGTTGAAATTAAATGGCTTCTTGTACACAAATTGATATCATACTCAGATAGAAATTATTTTCTCTCTTTTAGTGGTCATGATTGTTTAGCAATTTCAGACTTAAGAAAAAAGGGTCTCTCCTATATGGGAAAAAGAATTGGTGTTGGGAAGGAGTCTGATATTTATATAGGAATTTTTAATAAAAGACAAGTTGTTCTTAAATTCAGTCGTTTAGGACGAACAAGTTTCAAGAAAATTGATAAATCTTTTTCTTATAAAGGTGATTGGCTGCAGAAATGTAATTTACACACGAAAAATGAATTTGAAATTATGAAAAAATTATCTAATTTAAGCATACCAAGACCTATAGAAATAAATAGGCATGTAATCGTCATGGAATATTTGGGTTATTACACACTCGCCTTCAAAAAAGATATCGATGTTGATAAGGTTTATAATCAAATGTATGATTTTATTGAAGAATTATATGAAAACGGATATGTTCATGGTGATTTCAATGAATTCAACGTTATGGTTAATGATTGTTCTGATATAAAAGTTATTGATTTTTCTTATTCCGTGACAGTTGATCATGAAATGGCTTTGTTTTATTTAAAGCGGGATATTAAATGCGTTAAAGACTATTTTAAACGAAAGTATAGATACGAAAATAATCGTGAAATTAATATTTCTGCTTTAAAAGAAGATAAATAAAATAGTTGAGATTAAATATATTTAAGGAAGTCATCGCAATTCATTGATTTTTAATAAATTATTACATTTTTCTATCTTTATAATGTTTATCATTTGATGTTAATGTTTTAATAATATCATGCTTAAGTAATCTAATATCAAATAATTTATTCTCATAAATCTCGAACTAAGTTATTATTAAGTTATTAATGATAAAATTTAATTTTAACTTAAAATACCTATAATTCAACTGATTAGGTTATTTTTATATTATTATTAGTAAAAAATTATAGACTCGAAACATCAGGTTTTACTATTTTTACATACTTCTAATTTGAAGCCAATTTTTAAATTTTGTGGAGTTGATAAATTTTATAATTATTATTATAAAAATTCAAAAAAATTTAAATAACGAATTATCGTATTTTCTTTCGCATGTGATTGTTAAAAATATTCTACTTATGTAGAAAATAATTTTTTTAGAGATTTAAAATTATTTCATAGTTAAATAAATCGATTAACATGATATTTTGGATGTGAACGGATTTTCCCATATCATTTAATCAGTTTTTATCAAAATTTTTTAAAAAACGAGCTATTTTCTCATAAAAAAATCTTAGTGATAATATGTCATTTTTGAGTTGATTAGATAAAAAATATAAAATTTAGTTATTTTTTTTAATAAAATCCTTGATGTTTACATTTTGAATCAATTTTTAATATAAGTTTCTATTTTGTAAGATTTATTCTTATTTCACATCTGTTGATAATATCAAATCTGTTTCGAGATATAAGTTTAATATTTACCCGACTATTGTCCGTTTCTACTAGATTTGATGTCCGAAAAGCAATTATAAATAACATTGCTTCTCTCAAAGCGATTTATATTTTTTAGTCAAACTGTTTTTAAACCAAAATTATACTTTTAATCGCTAAAACTCATTTTTGTAAGCATTTTGTTCTGTAAATCAATGATAAGTTCTTGAAATTTTACGTCTAAAACTGTAATTTTGTTAAAGTAAGAAACGATTACCCATTTTTGATTAGCAATTTATAGCAAATCTATGAAATTATAATACATATCAGTTTTTACTTCTTCAAGTGATTCAAAAAAAATATTTACCTTATTCTCACAAATCATTAAAGATGTCTTGTAAAGATTTAATTGAGTAAAATCTCTATTACTAATATTTGAAACATATATTCTAATCTTTTGTTTAATACTATAGGTAACTTCTTTACAGATAATGAGATTTTAATTTTTTTGTTTCGAATTGTTTAGTTAAAATCTTTAGTTTTCCAAAAATATAACGTAGAAAAAAATACACGCCTTAATATCTAAAAAATATTCGTTAATCTCTTTCCCTTCGTAATACGTAACTAGATTGTTGTAAATGACACTGGACGTGATATACAATTTTCTTTTTAGAGTCAGCGCACTTCAGTACAGTATACAACAACAGTCTGAAATATTCATCGTTTTTAGTACCGCAAACCTGACAAAAAATCTGGTCTTGATGTGATTTATATTTTATAAGATTTATAGCCTTTTTAACGGCGCATAACGAATAATTCTACTTTTCTGATAATTTTTTTAATACAAGGTGTTGTCGATGAAAAAACAAAAAATACATTTGGATCTGAAATCTTAGAAAAGTGATAAATCCCTTATACTTTCCAGTCTTATAAACTGTGTCGTCAATAGCAAAAGCTGCTATGACCTCTAGTGGAATATCATGTTCGTCAAAGTGATTTTGATTTATTAAAAAAATAATATTTTACTATCTACCTGCGACTTTTTAACAAATAATATCTATATAAATGTATATTTATGAAAGTATCATACATAAGCCATCAAAATTGCTATATTTAAGTGATGTATTTATGTCGACTTGTATAATAAATTTAAAAGATTTCGGATGAAAGAACAGTGTATTTTAAAGATCTTTTAACATTTCTTCAACCCTTATGGAGACAGCAGAAATGCGGAACGCGTCAATTATTTTTTGGATCGAGACCTGTATAGTTTTTTTGAACTATATATAAAGAGCATGGTTTAGGTTTTCACGAATTGCTCATGGTTTACCACATTTAGATATAGGCTTGGATATTTCAAAAGAAAAAATTAGTCTATTTTCATTTACTGGAAAGAATTTCATAAATATATCTGTTATTTTAGGTGTTTTTTTCTAATTAATTTTAATGTTTTTAGTTCTTTTTTGGTAAATTCTTCGTAAAAAGCATTATGATGTTTAAAGAAATTGATTTGTCACATGCTCTTATTCGAATATATAGATTTTTACAGTAAGCATATATAAAAAATATTGGATCTGGTATCAAATTTTCCCCCGAGATCATCTAGTATCAAATTTCCTCCCCCATTAAAAAATTAAGCATAAAAAATATTGAAATTTAGAATAATAAATTAAAATCAAATTTTATTTAAATTATGACCAAATTTAATATTTTTTTTTCAGAATAAGAATTCCAAATGTTATAATAATAACATAGTTAAATTATACGAATTATTTTTTTTGGTTTTCAAAAGAATTAATAGGCTAAATATCAAAATTTTTTTATTTACAAAAGTAACCCAACCCGGTAGTCATTAATTTTTTCAAAAAAAAGTCTTAACATAAATCCGATCCAGTCTCAAATTTTCCCCCTGAAAAATTTGGTACCAGATCCCAATCTTCTTTATTATAAAATCAATTAATAGCCCCAAAAACGTACCACTGGTATTTTAAATGCATAAATATTGTTTTTTTGTCAGAATATTAATTTTAAGGATTTAACCATTTCATCGGGTCAAATCGTTGAGATACCAAAAGAACAAAAATTGCATTTGAGATATTCAACAGACTGTTAAGTATATTATCAGTATTTTTAAATATATATATATAACTTTGTTATCTCATTTTTCTTTTATATAAATAAAAACAATCTATAAACTTTAATATAATTTTTATATATAACACTAACGGACTATAAATAAAAGTGATTAAATTAATAAAAATAACTATAGGTTTAAATATATTTGTTTTTATAATCAAATATTTTTTAGTATTATAAATAGATTATAAAATTTTATTATCCCTAAAAATTAAAAATTTTCTTAATTTAGTAATTTTTTTTGTAAATAATTAAAAAAATTTTAAAAATTAAAAATATTTCCAATTTAGTAATTTATTTACCATTTTATCATGATGCTCATTTTTAAGAGTATTATTTTTTTTTATTGTTTGAGTAAATATAAACTTAAAAATTAAAAATAAAAATATTTGAAAGTTAGTTTTTACCAATAAATTAATTCTATCTGATAAATTATTAAATGAATTTAAAAAAACATTATTTAAGTTAAAAATATTTATTTCTATTAAAACCAATATTAAGGGTAAAAAATATATTTAAATTTTTCAATTTAAAAATTAAATTATTCATTTTAATCATATTCCTCAATAAAATAAATATTAAAAACTAATAATAAAATTTAATTAAATTTAAAGGTTAGTATTTAAAGATTAATATTTAAATAAATCAATTTTATTTATTTTTCTTCTTTCATCGTATTATATAAAAATTCATCGATCAATCCATCTTTCCTAACCTTTCCAGAACAATTAAGAATCTTTATTTCTCCAGTAATTCTTCCATCTTGGTCTAACTCGGCAAAAGTGAGTTGTACACTGGCCCTGTCTACAGATGAAATAGGTGTGTTAGCGAAATCACAAATTCGTTGTCTGATCATTGGGGTGAAATAAAAATTTGTTTTAAATTTTTTAAAAATAAAAAATGATTAAATAATTTTAATTTATATAAAATCTAATTAATTTTAATTTATAAAATGAATAAACAATTTTAAATTAATATTTTTGATCGAACCGATAGCTCAGTGGTTACCACTCTTGAATGTAAAATTTAAGTATCGAATTCCGAATACCACTGACCTCATTCTTTAATAAATAATGATAGAATGACATTAAGCGGTCAAAAAATAAGAAATTTGGCGAATGCGGGTTATAGGACGGGTTTGAGATTAGAGGACGGTTTTGAAAAAAAAATTAAAATAAATAAAAATAATGTGTTTTTCATTATTATAGTACTATCATTGCATTATTATAGTCTTTCGATTAATTTTTTAGTTCTATCGATGCATTATTACACTCGTTGTATTATTATAGTCCCTTCGTTGCATTATTATACACCTTTCTTTGCATTATTATAGTCCCTTTGTCACATTATTATAGACCCTTCGTTGCATTATTATAGTCCAATTACGTAGGTTTAGAAAGTGTATACCCTTTTTATAAAGTTTTAGACCCATTTCTTTCAAAGTTATTTATAGAGTATTGACACATTTTACCAGAATTATATATAATCGGCGAAAACAGTATTGATAAATTAATTTTTCTGCCCTATTTTTATTCCATATTTTTTAGAACTCTTTTTTTTAACCCATATTTTTTAATCCATATATTTTTAACCCTTATTTTTCGATCCTGATTTTTAACCCTGATTTTCCAACCCTTATTTTTAACCCTCATTTTTTAACTCTCATTTTTAACCCTTATTTTAAACTATATTTTTAACCTTTGTTAAAAAATTTGAGTGTAAAAAATGGCTAAAAATAAGGGAAAAAATAAAGGTTAAAAATAAGTGTCAAAAATAAAGTTTAGAAAATAGGGTTTAAAAAATTAATAAAAAGAGGCGATTTCCCGCGGATATCTATAATTATAACGAATGTGTCGATGATTCTATAAATAACTTTGAAAGAAATAGGTCTATAACTTTAAAAGTGAGTCTATAATTGTTTAAACTACTGTAATTGGACTATAATAATGCATCGAGAGGATAATAATAATGCATCGAGAGGACTATAATAATGTAATGAGAGGACTATAATAATGTAATGGGAGCACTATAATAATGAAAAACACTGTATTTTTATTTATTTTAATTTTATTTCAAAATCGTCCTCTAATCTAAAAACCGTCCTATAACCCGCATTCGCTGAAATATAGTATTAATATGCAGTTTTCCAAGTGGTATGGCTGATTAAGACTTGTTTTAATAGGGCAATGAAGTAGAAGGAGCTCTCCTAGGTGTGTGTATGAGTGCAGTGAAGCATCTCGGCAAAAAGTAATAATAAAAATTCATCAAAAGCCATTAATTACCTGTATCCTGATGAGTCATTAGTAAAACGAAGATCGCGTATACAGCTGGGTTTCTAGATATCTTAGAAAGTGGCGTATCAGTGGGAAACAGGATCTAAAGGTCTAAAGACTATGTTTGGAGACAACTCTCCGGGTTAGCAGCTATGATGTTGTCAACATGTAAAATATAATGAATAAAAACTCATTTATAAATTAACAAAAATACGCAGAAACATAAATTGTTATATTTTAAGTGGATATTAATTTTAGAAAAACATTTCTAAAAATCATAAAAAAAAGTTATTGCAGAGTAATTCATAAAAGAACGACCGAAATTTAAAAAAAGGACAAAAATCATAAAAGAATGGGCAAAATTCATAAAAGAATGGATAAAATTCATAAAAGAATGAAAAAAATCTATAATAAAAAAAAATTAAAAATTGATAAAAAATTTAAATAAAAAATAGCAAAAATTAAAGGTAATTAAAAAAATAAAAAACTTAAAATAGAAAATTTACTTTTAAAAAATTTAAAAAGAAAATTTATAAATTTAAAAAAATTAAAAATAGAATTTTTTTTTTCAAATTCAAATTCAAATTAAAAAAAGGAAATGTAAAAAATTAAAAAATAAAAAAAAACAAAAAATAGAAAATTAAAATTCTTCTGGTTAAAATTAAAAAAAAAAATATAAAAATAAAAAACTAAAAATTAAAAATTTGAATTTTAAAAATTTTAATTTTTTTTTTGTTTTCTTTATTTTTATATTTTTTTAATTTTAACTTTGTTGGATAGGTGTGCCAACATTGTTTAGATGTCTTTATTATAATTAAAAATGCTCATATTTATAACTATTAATTAGAATCATACAATAATAATGTTAATTGTGCAATAAGAGCGACCGTGCAGGAAGCGCGACCGTGCATGAGTCGCGACCGCGTTGATTCCACTCGTTCGTATTTTTAATTTTTTTTCTCTTAATATATTAATAATAAATATATCATGGAGCTTGTGTGCATATTAATGATAAAAAGGGGTGTAATTTTTTTTGAAAAAAACCCTTGTTGAAGCAAATAAAAAATGTTATTATATTAAATTATTTGGTAATTAATTTTATTAAAATATCAAATGCTCTTTCTTTTTCATTTCTCATTAACATAAATCTAAGCAGGTATAGCGATATCAATTTATTTGTCCTATTTCTGAAAGAAATGCCTTTCTTAATACCAGACCAGCATCCTTTGATGGTATTTATATCACACCATTTATTGGATGAACAAATTCAATCGAATGATTTACCTTAAAATGTCCAGAAAAATGAATGTGCAAATTATTGTATCCACGCCATCCATCAGAAAATATAATCGAGTCAGGATGTATAAATTGTCGTAGAAAGGAAATGATAGTTTCTGAATTTCGTGTTTTGCATTTTTTAAGAATTATTCTTCTAGCATCCGTACGTCCCACGGCCCTTAATATCCAAACACCATCTACCACATGCCCCTTTGATATTTTCTTTTACCAAACTTAGACTCATCAACTTTTACAATAATACCCTCACCACCTATCTTTCTGATTTTCTGCAAATATTTTTTATTAATATTCATTTTTTTAACCTTTAAAAATCCTATAAATTCGGTATATAGATATTTCTAGCCATTTTTCAATCTCCAATATATTAAAACCAGAAAGCCAATATTTCAATACAAGTAAGATTTTTAAATTAGTAATAAAATAGTTAGTCAAAAATTAAGAGTCGAACAGATAATACAACTTACCACAAGTTTTCCCGGTACATCTCACTTGTAAAATCTTTATAGAGTTCTATGTTAACCTTGAAGAACAAAAACGACATCTTTTTCTGATTAAATCTTCAATTATACAATTAGTTTTTATCTCAACTAATCTACTCTCCTCATTCATAGTTGTCTTGAAGGGTATTTTTCGAAAAAAAATGTACACACTTTATTTTGCATTAATATTAGCACATTAACCAAATATATAAGTTCTTTTTAATTACATGCCGACAGATTTTGGAGCCAGATTGCTCAAGGTAGACACCCTTGAATGTAAAATTCAAGAGCAAGAGTTAATAAAAAGGCGGAGGGAAAATTTTGCAAGAGTTAATTATAAAAGAGAGGTATGTATTTATAAGGTGGCTGTAAAATTTTTTAGCCATTCTAATATGAATTTTACTGTTGATAACACTGTAAAAGTTTAATATTGACAAAAATATTAATTTAAAAGTGGAGGGGAAATTTTAAAAGTATGGAAAATTTAGCGTTATTTTTTTTTGGGAGGGGGGTCTTATAAAAAACACCCTCTAACAAGAACATTATAAAAAACACACCTAAAGGCATCTTATAAAAAACACATTTTTATAAGATTTTTTTGACCCATTATATGAATTTTACAGTTTAAAAAATCTATTAAAATTTAAATTTTTATCGCCTTTATAATTTTCCTTACTACCTTATAATTTTCCTCTCTGACCTTATAATTTTCTATCCGACCTTATAATTAACTCTTGCCAAAAAAAAATATAATTTTCCCTCCACCCTGATAATTTTCCTACGCACTTATAATTTTCCCTACGCCCCTATAATTTTCCCTACGCCCTTTTAATTTTCCCTACGCCCTTATAATTTACCCTATGCCCTTATAATTAACTCTTGCCAATTCAAGTATCGAGGTTCGAATCCCGCTGCTGACACTCTTTATTAAATAATGAGAGAATGACATTAGCAGCCAAAAGCTATATAAATATAGTAATAATATACGGTTGTTCATGTTTCAGTTCATTTTTTCGCCTTTAGCGAAGATTTTTTTTTGCCAAAAATCGTTTTTTGTTAAGGGAATTTTTACATTTAATTTTATAACTTTAATGATTAAGAATTATATTTTACTAAAATTAAATACACGTATTATTTATTTAAGCTTACAATAAAATTTCCGTTGTTCGCGGGTAAATATTCAATACCATTATATTGATACAAATTAATAACGCAATTTTTATGAGCTTGCCACCTCGCCACTATTACTTTGCCATTTTTTTATTTTAAAATTTATTCAATTTTTATTTGATCGTATTTTACCTCATGACTATAGTCTCTTGTGAAAACGAATTCCAAGCTCATTTTATTCAATATCTGCGATTATTTCATTAAATATAAAAGTAAATCTTCCGTTACTATTTAAACCTCTTTTTAATATTTTCTATTTTAATTTATAAACATTAAACTGGAACTTAAAACTTAGATGGCCATTGTATTTCTCTTAAATAATATCTCAATCATAAATATCAAGATTATAAATATTTTATATTTCTATATTACACACCCTAATTGTTTGTTATTCTTAATTTTCCGTCAAAAATATATCTATATTTTATTCAAAGCTTAAATGAATAATATATTTATTTTTTAATAAAATATAATGTTTAATAAATAAATTCATTAAATTAAATTGCTCTTAACAAAAAAATTTTTTTTTGCAAAATAACATTCAATTTTTTCGCTAAAAGCGAAAAAATAAAAAAGTCCGTTTTTTCGCTAAAGGCAAAAAAACGGACTGCCGCTCCAGTGTAGTATAGCTGATTAAGACTTGGACTACTAAAATTACAACAGAGTAGAAGGGGCTCTCATACGTGTGGGGACGAGTGCGGCACACATCTCGACAAAAAGAAGTTGGAAAAATCATGATACCCTTCATTACCTGTGATTACGGAGTTATTGATAAAACGAATATCGCGTATACAGCTGGGCCTCTGGGAGCAGTGACGTATAATTGGACAACCGCCCAAGGTCTAAAGACCAAGGTTTGAGAAAAAACCCTGGGTTGGCAGCTATTGATGTTTTCGGCATGTAAATATATATACTTATATATTGTGATTTCACCCAATTTCGCGGAAAAAAAATAAATATCCACTCTCATAAAAATAATATATTATGATGTTTCTATTTAAAATTGTCGTGAGGGACGCGCCAAGAGAGAGACATGTTTTTTTAAAGGGAGAGGCTTAAATATTAAAAACAATACTAACTGCTGCGCGCGAAGCACGAGACACGCTAAAAGCAGGACGTGTGAAGAGTAAAACTTTGGAGTATGATGTTTTAAAAAATTGTATCTTATAAAAAATAAACCCTGAAATTTGTTTTTTATAGATCCCGGATGGTTAATTTATTGCTTATACAAAATTTGGGATTTTTTGATGTTATAATGTGTTGTGCAATATAATACCCCCCCCCTTGCACATTAACACCCTATTAAATTAAATTGTTTTTAAAAATAAATTCATTTTTTCAATATTAAATTTATTAATAGCCTGGGTGCATAT
>SDVU01000656.1:0-11544 GCA_016256075.1 Dictyocoela muelleri | reverse complement strand
CTTTTAACTTTTAACTTTTAACTTTTAACTTTTAACTTTTAACTTTTAACTTTTAACTTTTAACTTTTAACTTTTAATCCAAGTTTTTGACCTTTCGTCAGGCCCTCTTACTAAATTTGCCCCGCTAAGCTTATTGATTTCATGCATAAAGTGCAATTTTCCAATAAATATTATATTGAACAAAGAAAAAATGGAAAGTACGAAATTATCAAAGTCCAGTTAGAAAAAGAACATAAACTTTTCATTTTAGTAGAAAATTTCGATTTCATATCATTGGAGGATTATCTTGTTTTAATTTTTGAAAATCAGCAATTTTTATTTAATTAAATTTGGGTTTCTAATACTTGATATACCTTTGGCTTTTTAATTATTTATTATTAATATTTTAATTTAAAAGCTTCAATTCGCCTATAAGAGAATTGACGCTTAGCCCCGTGTTAAAAAGTATGGGTCCACTGGTTTAAATAAAACAATATTGAAAGAGCCTATAATTACCTATATAATGGTGAGTGGTTTATAAATATAAATCACATATACAACTAGCCACCTATAGCTTATCTTGATGTATAAATTGAAAAAGACTAAAGCTTAAAAAAACCATGGCTTGAGATAACTCTCTGGTTGTAAATATTGATCTTCTTAGAGTACAAATTAATGTAATTGATTAAATCACCCTCAGAGACAAATAACTACAAAGTATTACACTATTAAATGGAAAGATTTCACTATTAAATGGAAAGGTTTCACTATTAAATATTAAGATTTCACTATTAAATGGAAAGATTTCAATATTAAATGGAAAGATTTCAATAACAAATGAAATTATTTTAAATTGAAATTTTTTAAAAATTTAATATTTTTTTAGAAAAATATACCCTTCATGAATCAAAATACCAAAAGAAAATATAAAAAGCTAACAGAAGAAAGTTTTAATAGAATAAAAAGGTTGCCATGTCATAGAAACATAAAGGATCTAGCTGTAAATACAAAATTATCAGTATCTAGAATATATGAAATTAAAAATTTTTTGAACTTCGGTTGATGAACCTACTTTCTGCCTTTTTATAAAAAAAGTACCTAAATACAAAACTTTCTCTTCAGAAAAGGCTAATATAAGAGAAATATTTCCGAGAGATAATGCGCTTACACAAGTAGGTGCAAAAAAAATATTAGATTAAAACACTTTATATTCAAAAAGTAAGATAAACAGGCTAGTGAAGAGTACTGGCCTTACAAGAAAAAGATTTAAAATAAAAGCATCCGTTGCATTTGAAGAGCCTCATATGCAAAGAAGAGCTTTATATGCAGCCGAACTTTTGAACAAGAGAAATCATCAGTTGTTATTTTTTGATGAGTCAGGATTCAATCTCCACATTTCAAATAATGATGGGTATTCAATAAAAAACACAGATGGTGTTATATCAGTGTCGCCTTCAAGAGGAAGAAACATTTCACTTTGCGCCATTTTATTCACAATCGGGATAATTGATTACACATTAGTCGATGGATCATTCTAATGTGAAATGTTTTGTTATTTTCTTCAAGGATGTGTAACGAGGAGAACTATTACTAATGATACTTTGATAATAATGGACAACGCATCTATACAATATAAAAGGCATGTAAAAGAGACTTTTGATATAAATGAGATTCCTTTGAAATATCTTCCTGTATATTCACCTGGTTTTAACGCAATAGAAAATGTATTTTCTATTCTTAAAAGTAAAGTTTCATCTAGAAGGCCAGTAGCTAATGATCGAGAAACATTAAAAACATATATAATCAATGCAATTTATAAATTCAATCAAAGTCCTCAACAGACATTTCTTAATTTATACAAAAAATGTGAGATGAATTGAATAAGGCAATTAATGAATAAATTATTTTAATTGTCTTGTTTTTTCTTTTAAACTTAATAAAAAAATAAAATTATTATAAAAATTTTAATTTTAAATCTTTCCATTTAATAGTGAAATCTTTCCATTTAATAGTGAAATATTTCTTTTAAATTTCAAATCTTTCCATTTAATAGTTAAATCTTTCTATTTAATAGTGAAACCTTTCCCTTTAATAGTGTAATCTTTCTATTTAATAGTGGATTACCCTGTAAAAATATTTTATAATTATCGAGGCGCGCGAAGCGCGGGTCATGCAAAGAGAGGGACACTTTTAGAGTTATTTACTCTTTAAACTATTTTAATTTATAATTTTCTATTCGTAGAGCGGTTACACATGCAATCGCGGACACTACTTATATCGGTTTGAAATAAATAAATTCATCACATATATGTATGAGATTTAATTACTGTGAAGTCGCAATTTAGAAAAAAATTTGTGAGTCAAATAGATCATGTTATTTTTAATCACACACATAAAAGAAATTTAATTTAATATAAACTTTTTATTCCCAAAAAAAACTTTAAAATTTTAGTTCTGATTTTTAAATTTTTTCTTATATTTACAGTCAACCCTCTACAGCAAGGTTTCTCAATCCTTTTGATGTCTAGGCACACTTTTAAGATTTAATTTTTTATGGGCGCACTTGTAAGATTTTATTTTTTTTGTAAAGCACCAAAAATAAATTATATATATAATATTAGTGTGAACTATAATTTACGGATATCTAGATTATCTTAAATGTTATGTCTTATCTTTTAAGACAATTTCTCATCTCTTCATCAATTTATTAGGGGTTTTCCTTTTCTTACATCGTTGAGTCTCAACTCAGCCCAGTGGGCTGAGTTGCGAATTCTTACGCCCAAATTTTTAAAAACCTATATTTTGGAAAAAATAATAAAGAAAAAATCAGATAAATAATAAATAAAGAAATTTTTACCAGATTTTCAATTAAACAGTCTTTGCTTCAAAAATACTTGCCATGTATTTTAAAAAAGCAATACATGTGCTATTTTTAGAATTTCTTATTGTGTTTAAAAATCTTTCACCTAAACAAAATTATTAGAAGTCCCATTTTTATAACTTCATACAGTATTTTAGTCGATTTGTATTATATTTTCAATTTTTCTTTTTTTAATTCTTTCTACTAAAATTTTAATATTTGGTTTGTATATTCGAACATTAAAATTCAAAGATCTGTGCCATCCTTCAATAACATTCGTAGTCAATAGAGTGCATTCATGAATTCTTTGATAAGAATACAAAAAATAAATGTCAAAAACGGACTTTATTGATTATTCATTATATAAATAATTATGCTTAAACCATTGCCATATCTTTAAAATTTCATTATAGTATTCATTGTTTATAATATTTTTTTATTAAATTAAATATTCGCTTTTTGAATCAATTAGTATAAAAGAAAATGTCATATCATTTTGGATGTGGGCCTGAAATCTGGGTCGGATTTATATTTTTTTTTGATAGAGAATTTCTCAGAATGTTTTTATATATGTTTTGGCAAAGATGGAAAAAACACACATTTATTGCTGTCTAAAAATAAATTCAAAAAAAGCTAAATACACCACCTGTTCAAAACCAATTATTATGTTTTTCGAGTGATTCAAACATTTCTATAATAAAAAATTAAACTCGATTTCATACGCTTTCTGAGATTTTGTCTTCATTAAAAAATAGGAGAAAAGAAATGTTTCTCTATTATAAAGTCTAAGTACAGCACAACCCCGTTTGAGGGCAGTTTCATTGAAAAGTGCACCATAAAAGGGGGTTCGCTTTGGGGCGAGATTTATGTAATATTTAAAATTTAAGTATCATATTTTATAGTTTATTTTATTTGTTAATGAATTTAGACAAAAATCTGGTTATTATACTTATTTTAAAATATAAGTTTTAAATATTTTTTATAATGTAGAAAATTAAAAATTAATAAAAATAAAATATCCATTAAAATTTTATTCAATTGAAAAATAGTCACTGATTTTTTTGCCATATTTAAATTTATTTTTCCACTCACTAATGATATCAATTTTCAATAAAACCAACTCTTTTAATTTAAAAGAAGAAATTGAAGCAGCTTCTTTATAAAATTTATCAAAATGGAATAGCACAGATTTTATGGATTTTATAATATCTTCATGGGTTTCATTAGCATTTAAATTTTCAAATTCTTAATCATTATATTCACTTATAACTTCTTCAACTTCATTAAAAACCTCGTCTATCTTTTTATAATAATCTTATCAATGTTATTTGATATAATTTAATCATTGAATTGTTTCAAACCATCACTGAAACCTTTTTTAAGGCAATTTTCAATTGTTATTGAAAATACATTATCACAAGCTATATAAATAAAGATCATAGCTTCTTTCAGGCTAATTAATTTAAATAAGTCTCAATTCTCATTTTTATTGCAAAAACAAATTGAATCAATCATTGCATTGTAGTAAAAATTTTTAAAGGATTTTATTATTCCCATGTCCAAAGGTTGCACTATAGAAGCATTGTTTTTAGGAAGAAATAACAATTCGACATTTATTAACTATATATCTGGTTGAGATGGTGTATTATTGAGAATTAAAAGTATTTTCCTTTTATTTTGAGACATATTTTCATTTAAATCATATAGATAATTTTTAAAAATATTTGATGTCATCCAGGCCTTTGGTGAATGATTTTATTGAATATTAACCGCCTTAAAAATAAAAATTTTTCAATGTTCTTGGATTCTTAAATTTTCGTGTGAACAAGTGGAGCCAGTTCTTCACCTTTTAAGCTGCAAGTAAGCATTACTGTAATTATTTTTTTCATTTTTATTCCCTTACAGTTATCTTCTGGTATAAAAAACTTTTCCTAGGTAGTTTTTTGTAGTATAAAGCAGTTTCATCACAATTAAAAATATTTTATTCACTAAAAAATGCAGTTTTTGACATGAGTATTGATTTTAACTTAATAATTAAATGTGTCAGCTGATTTTGATTCACCACAAATGTTTTTGAATTTAGAATCATGTCTTGTTTTGAAACTATCAAGCCAACCATTAGAGGTCTTGAAATCAGAAATATTCATTTTTGTGACAATTTTAAGCCTATCATTTTTATATTAGTACCGTTTAAAGTCACATTATAAGACCTAAGACGTGAAAACATTTCGAATATATCATCATCAAGTGATGCATAATCCTTGTTTTGCTTCATTAATATTTGAATTATTGAACTGACTATCAATGTTTTTTTAGCCGCGAAAGACTCCCCTTTGAGATATTATATTTGGCTGATAACTTTCTTTCAGACATTTTTAAATTTTTATAATCATTTTTAAACTCATTGATTTTTTCAAAGGCGAATTTTTTCATGGGTATAAAATTTTAAAAATTAAACGCCCCACAAAAGGGTGTTTTTTGTATTTGATATTTGACATTATCTTCTATTTTTAACTATAGGAATTCATAAATTAGTAAATGTGTGCCCCAATATGGGGTTTATGATTGAGGCGGGTGCCCCAATAGCGGGGTTTGCCCTCAAACGGGGTCGTACTGTATAGTATAAAATTGGTAAAAATTATGGTTATCTCACGGGTTAGAGACACCCTCCAGATTTCTAAATCTAAATTCGTAAGAGAAAAGATATGTTTCTTATTTTAAATAAGTGTAAAATCACAAGATAAACAAATATATATAATTAATATTTAAAATCAAAAATATTTATGGCGAGTTACTAAATTTGGCGGTGACCGCTAGATTTATTAACTCTCCATATATCTTTTTTATTTTAAATATTAATTATATATGTGTTTATCTCGTGATTTTACGCTTATTTGAAATTTGAAACATACTCTGTGCTCTTACAGATTTTGAAATCTAAAGGGGGTATATAACCCGTTAGAGAAGACAAATTTGAAAGACATGATATGAAAGTTCTGTCAGCAATCCAAACTTGGCATGAGCTCAGTTGAAGAATATTTGTTTCGGTGCTAAAAATAATTACCTTATCAGGACAATTAATGCCTAAGTCGAATAGATAAAATAAATATCTTTTATCTGTAAATTCTATCGATTCGGGGATATCGTTTGGGGATTTAAATTTATATAGTTTCTATTTCTTTTTCTTGAAATTTTTTTCTGTAAATTAATATAACTAGGCAGAAAATTTATTGAATCATACGAAAATTTTTTAATGCATGTATTAATTATTTTTCAGGAGATTTCAGTAGTATTTATTGATCTTTCTTTAAACTATTGGACGTGTAAAGTGCTTCGTTTAGCGTATGATTTGAGTATTGTTATGTTTTTTTTAATAATATTTCCATCCTTATGTGTTTTTAACATACAGGGATATTTATCTATCCGACACTTCCACACATCTTCGATGGAGTAGCTACGTCTTAATCTATAGCTATAACAATCAAATAACATTATTGTTTTTCCTCTTTGTGATTTAATTTTTTCGATTATTTAGTGATTAAAATTTTTCATAAGGAGTTCCTAATTTTTGAGCTGAAAAATTCGCAACTCAGCCCACTAAGCTGAGTTGCGATCCAGTTATAATAAAGTAAGAAAAGAACATTTAATTTTTATAATAAGTAAGAAAAACAGTAATTTTTGTTTTTCTATTTTTTCTATTTCTCTAAATCAGCTTTTATTCGCACAACATTGTAAATTTTCACTGTAATATTTATAAGGTAAAATTGTTCTCCAGTTCAATAATTTAAAATCCTCAAAGTTTCTCTCTGATTACTTATCTTTTGATAAGAATATATTCTTTGCCGGAGAATAATCGTTTAGAAAAATCATTATTTATAATATAATCAAGTTTTATATTTTCGTCTATTGGTGAGACTAGATGGCTTATAAGATAATTTTCATTATCATCTGCAAATTCGGGTTCTGATCTGTTTACAACAATAAAAATGAGATATTTATGACTTTTACATTCTGAGATGCCTTTGTTAAAACAATTAATAATTTTTTGTTCTGAAATGTTCTCCCAAGCCTTTCTTGTTTATAAAATTGCATCCAAAATAGTATTTTTTCTACTGATCATCACATTTAATCTCCATATTACTTCCAATCCTTCTCATTATATCAGAAAACAAAATTTTATTTCATTTATCTTTAAATGCTTTTATTATACTTGAGTCGAGTGGTCGAATTTTAGAAGTTTTTTTTTTCGGCTGGGGAAAAGAACAACTCCATGTTTGTTAATTAAATAAAATTTAAATGGATAGCCCTTATCTTGCAGTAACAAAATTTTACGTTAAGTTACTTTTTTACATCTTTTATAGAGTTTAACAGATTGTAAAAATTTCTCTACTCATTCAACTATTGTTGTTTGCATAAAAATATATCGGTGAAATATTATAATATATGTTTTTAAAACAATGGGACTTTTTAAATTTGCCAATTACAAGAGGTGTTAATTTATAACCTGTTTTGCAGACCGCAAATAAAATTGTTACTCCATCCTTGAAAAACTTTCCGTCGGCCTTGTCTACTTTTGAATATGTATAAGTCTATCTATCAGAATGCTTATATATCGAACCCGTTTCGTCACAATTGAAAATGTCGCCATTATTATATTCCGAAAGATTTTTTTTATAGTTTATTATTAAAAATCTTAAAATAGAAGTGTCTAATTAAAAAGCTTCGCCGATTTTTGTCTTTGGAACAAGTTAATTTATGTTAATATCTTTTTTAATCACCTCATTTGATCCTTAAAATCCTTTACGTCTATCTTTTCACAAAATTCTTTTGCTTTGTTAATCAATATATCTGTGGTTATAGTACAATTATTTTGTCTTGATTCTAAAACCTATCTACATAATATAGCATATAAATCTCCAGTTTTAAAAATTTGACAGTTTTTTGGCATTTGTTAATTTTTCTGGAATCCATAGAAGGCCTTTAAAATTCATAATTATATATTTTTTTGTTATAATTTCTTCGGTTTTTATTGGTTTCACTCTTTAAAGTCTTTGCAAGCTCTTTTTTTCTCATATAGTTAAGATTGGTGTTTTTTTGTTTATAATAGGGAGTGTGTCTAATTATTTCGAAATATTAAATGAAAACGAACCTAATGAAAAAAAAACGCCAAATGCGTTTTTTTTTCATTGAAAAAAAAAGCTTTTGGAAAAAAAACGTCTTTTTTAAAAATTATCAAATCTTGAATAATAAGGTTAAATAAAAAACATAAACAATAATATTTATTTTAAATAGATTTTTGGTGTTTATAAGGAAATGAAGTATCTTTAAATGGAAAAAAATCAAAAAAGTAAAATTAAATAAATATGTAAACAAGAAAATTATTAATTTAATTACATCTATAATTTTGATTTAAAAAGAGGAAAGTTAATTATTGGCGATGCATAAGAGGGAATACAGAGAAGAGTAAATATTAATTTAAATATAAATTTATTTTAAAAGATAGATATATTATTGTGGTAATATTCCACATATAGATTTAATGATTTATATATTTTTTATTAAATTAATATTTGTCTAACAACAAATATTAATTAATCATATTTAATTAATCATTTAAAGCTATATAAGAAGTGGTAATTAAAGAAAATGACATATAAGATGAATTAAACAATGATAAAAATAGACATTTTAGTACACATGATAATATCAACATTAATAAACAATATTCATGCAAATCTTTAAATAATTATAATTACTTTAGTAGAAGAAACGGTTCCAGGTTTTGTAAAATTATAATAGAATAGTACCTGCGATACAACCGCACTCTACCGACTCACGTCAATTATCATGAGCATGAAACAGAAATATTAGCTAGAATGAAAAAAACAAAAAAAACATCTAAAAATGAATAATGAATAAAACAGAGGAAAATCAATGTAAATTTAGCATTTTATAAAATAGTAAATTGCTATATATGAAAATTTATAATATTAGAAAAAAACAAAATTACAAAAAAAATCTTGAAATATAAATAAATTTATAAATATTGATTTGATAATGTTTTTTTACAATATGATGATAAAGTCGCAGAAATAAAATAATTATTTTTTACACAGATGACTTGTTCAGAATTAAGAATTAAATGAAAATTTAAAATTGTTGATATTCTAATTCATATATAAAATATTTATATTTAATAAAAAATATACTCGTATGTAATTTTTTTGATATTTATTATAACAAAATGCGTTTTTTTCTATGCCTTTTCTAGAGAGAAGGTCCGTAATGAAACAACGAATTAAATATTATAAAAATTTTATAATGAAAATTTTAGATTTTATTTTAAAAAAAATATTTAAAATTTTGCTCAAATAGAGGACCCTTGGTGGTAGGAATCTTTCGAAAGAAGTCTCCATCCTTTTATAAAAATAAACCGCCATCTATTAAATATGTAATTAAAAAGGAATTTTGTTATGATGTTAATGCCATAAATAATGAATTGTATATTTTTATCGAGAGATATGATAACTCTGTGTACTATCAAATTTTATATTTTAGCGGCCCAGTAAAGCTACAAGAATATTCAAGGAGGGGCATATTGGCAAAACGGAAACGAAGCAATGCAAATTTATCTAGAAATTTCGTAAACGATTGGAAAATCAAAAATTGATCAATTTTCAACTAAACATTCAAATTGATCAATTTCCAAACTATAAATACAAACAAGATTCCTACACCATGTTGCCACGTCAAAGAAATTACTTCAATAAAAAATCATTTCCAAAATCTCTTTACTTTAATTTCTCGGTCTCAAGATGAACCTACGTGGAGACCCGGCCAGCTTGAATTCAAGAAAGAAAAACGAGAAGTTATACGCAAACATCAGAAGAGAGTTGGAATCGACGAAATATTTGATTTAACTTGATGACAGATTCGATGTAGCTACATTCGAATACAAAGAGGATATAACTGGCCTTAAAATACTCCATAAGATAAAAATCCTTGGTTCGATAGAGCATTAAGACGTGCTGAACTGGTGCCTGGCATTTAAGGAAGAAGCGCGCGTTTGCCAATAGAATGCCATTGCACAAATTAAAGCCCTGAAACACATCGTTGCTATCGACATACAATATAAAATAGGAAAACTGATGCTAATGACTATTTAAATACACTGTTGAAGCTGGAGTATAATGCGGATTCATCATACATTTACTATGAGAAATTACAAACAATAAATCAAAATAATTTTTATACAATAAGGAAATATGCACAGGAGATTGAAATAACCTGCAGGAAACTTGGCATTTGCATTATGCGGAATGATACCCTTATAAACCAGAAATTTAGGAGAGTTCCATGAACGAATTCGACAAAAGAGTTAAACTGGAATTATCAAAATTTTTCAAGAAAAACTATAAATCAATAAAATAATCCATTATATCAACTGAACAAATGCTAATTGAAAACATTCGGAAGGAAATGATCACATATGATAAATATGAATTTGAACAGGCAGATAAGTTTAACGGTTGTAAAACGGTTTTTAAGAGAGATGTTCTGAAAAGAAATACTGCAGTTACCATAAATAAGACACACACAATGATGATGAATGTCGAAAAAATAAAAACAAACCAAAAAGCAACAAACATAATGCTAACGAAAAGGGTTTATCTCTGCAAGAACTGATACCAAAACCGAAAAAAATCACCACCTCTTCTCTAAATCTCGACAACAAAAGTTATAATGCACTGCTCGATACGGTCTCGATTTATAATTACGTTTCTGGCGATTTAGCTGCCAAGCTACATTTAAACGTGGTGAAAACAAATAACCGAAACGTAGAACTTGCAAACGGAAAAATTACAACAACTGATGGATATGTTTATACAGAGTTTAATGTGTTTAATGACATAAAATCTCGACTAAAAGAGAAATTTGGGATCATCCCGGAATTTTCTTTTCTGGACTCAACACCCAAATTCCCCCCCTCTTATATTTTTTTTTTAAAATTACATAAGAAATTTGTAAAAAGAGCCCATGTCAATAACTGAGGCAGATGAATTAGAAGATTTCTTAGCAAGATGTAATTCAAGAGAACTTGTTAGCTATCTCATGAATAATTCCATTTTGCAAAAGAGGTAGACCTCAGTTCTTGTTCAAAAAAAATAACACTTGCTAAGTATTTATGGAAAAAAGATATTTTTGTATGGCGTTGCTACAACGAATGTTGTTCAAAGCATAAAAAATATATTTCAATCAGAGTCGAATCGTTTTTTTAGCGAATTTTCAATAGACATCCGGAAAATTATAAAGGTTGATATTAGATACGGAACCAAACACCTCTCTATTCAATAAAAAGAGGGTTGCCCCTGGGAAATAAAACCATCGAAAAAATTATTAAAAAATTTTAATGCTTATGCCACATTGTGATTTTAGTAATAATAAACTGGACGGCCCTGGGATAATTGTGCAAATCGATGTAACGATGCTAAATCATACAATTAAGGCACACAGAGAACATTCTTCTGCAAATAGAACAGATTCTTTGTGTATAATTGAGTTCTCAGAAAAAATTATGAGATGTTTTGCTTGTGTAATTCCAAACAAAGCACAGAGTACTATAGTCCCAATAATTGTTTCTCAAGTTTGTGTTAACAGCATAATACATACTGATGAACATGGTGCATACTGTAATCTAAACAGAT
>SDVU01000655.1:0-11544 GCA_016256075.1 Dictyocoela muelleri | reverse complement strand
AAATACATTCATATTCGTTTTTAACACGCAATTTCACTCTTAGTAACATATTTACATTGACTTCTCCTTAAAAAAATTTTGGGTCATAGAAAGGTAGTAGTACCGACTTTCCTTTGTAATATCAGAAATGACAATCTCTCTTTTATTCACTGTTTTATGAAAAATATAAGTGAGTTATGTTAAAAAATCATTTGTTTGTGTGGGAAAGGAATGCAAAGAGGAATGCAAACAAAATCTGTGATTCTTGACTTTGAACTGGCTAATTAGAATTGTTGTAATGATTTTTTTAAAGACCCAACCTTATTTTGATGAATTTTTCATATAGGTCAAATTGTTTGGAGAAGAATTCAATTTTTAAAATTTTTTAAGGAGGTTAAAGAAAACAGCGACTTCGTATTGCATGTCAAAATGATGCCTTCACTAACTTTTGTTTTAGAAAAGAGCGTCATTATAATGAGTACACGGCTTAAAAACATATAATCGATAAATAATCTTGGAATGTACTTAGGCTCTTTGATGGTTTCAGATGGAGTATCTTAAGTTTAATGATTCTAACAGAACCATTACTCTCGGATTTCCTATAATAGAGTGTTAAATAATATAGAACAACAAACAGCATCGAAAGATATCATAGGCACTTAAATAGCCTGATAAATGGGAAATAAAACTCTATATTTCTTATCTTATCTGAGCTTAAAAAAGAGTAGTCATTCACCTAACAAAAATTACTTTTGTCTTTACACGGAAATACCAAATCGATTAATGATGATAGAGTGATGTCTATATTGGAAGAATACAGTACATTTTACGGTTTGGATTATCTCAGAAAAATAGTTCCACAATATAGCTGGAAATTAGATTAAAATTATAATTAATTTTATTTTTTAAATTTCAGCGGTTTTACACCAAAAATAGCCGTCGGTTATTTCACGTTTAACGTATATGATCTTTTGGTTCTACAAAGGTTTGTGCCACTCAAAAGAATTGAGGAAAGGTGATGAAAGTATATTGAAAAACCCACGAAATCTTCTAATAAAGAAGGTACCTGGATTTTTTCATATACTCATAATTACTACTATATTTGGAATTTGAAGCGTAGCAAAAAATTCGAAATATAGTAGTAATTATGAGTATATGAAAAACAAATACGAGTACCTTCTTTATAAGAAGATTTCGCAAGTTTTTTAATATACTTCAATACCCATCCTCAATTCTTTTGAGTGGCACAAACCGTTGTAGAACCGATTTTTATCTGCTTTTCAAAAGAATTAACAAGTCTAAATATCAAAAAAAATATTTATAAAAGTAGTTCACCTTAGAAGTCATAATTTTTTTATAAAGTATAAAATATCTCTGATCTAGTCTATAATTCCCCCTAGATGGTAATTAAAGAGTAGATCCAAACAGAGCATCTAAATCAGTGTTACCTAAACTTTTTGTTGTCGAGGCGCACTTTTAAGATTTCATTTTTTGGGACGCACTTGATGACTTATTTTTCTTCGGGCGCACCAAAAAAAATTATATATATACAGTCAACTCTCTAATAAACTTAACCTCTAAATAACGGAAATACCGAATAACGGAATTTTAAAGATCAAAAATACAATATATTGTAAATAAAAGTTCGATTTTTGCTTCTTAATAGCAGAATTATGTTTTTACAATACATTTAAAAAATCTATTCTAAAAATGAGACCATCTTGTACAAAAACAAACGGAAAAAGATTAAGAGTAAGAGAAAATTCTGATATCGTAAGATATAAGCAAACAAATCCCACAGGTACTTTGAAAGAATTAAGTGGTGGGTATAATAATCTTATTTCAACAATAAACGATGTCTTTAAAATGAAAGAAAAAAAAATAGAAGAAGAACTTGGAACAAATAAAAAATAATTTTTAAACAGGTATTTTGATGATAAATTATTTGATTGGTTTAGTAATAGAAGAAAAAAATTTTGTACTATTAAAGATGCAAATCTACAGAGGTTGCAATGAAACGAGCATAAATCTATATGGTAGACAACTCTAATGCCCTCACTGGTTGGCTCCAGAAATTCAAACTACGCGATAATATTAGTAGTAAGTTTATAGAAGGGTAATCAGGCCTGGTAGATGTTAACCTTTTAGAATCTTTTAAGGATATTTATAACAAAAAATTTTTATCTTACAACCCTGGAAACACCTTCAATTGTGATGACTCTAGATTTTTTTGTGGGTGCACACCTAGCAGAACTATTTATCATAATGATAAGGAAAAATTAGTCGAAAAAATACCAAGGAACGTGTTACATTATTGTTTTGTGTGAGTATGGTAGGCGATAAGACTGATCCATTACTTGTTGGAAGAGCTATAGCACTAAAGGGGTTTAATTCTCTGTATTTTACAAGATTAAAGATTTGTTATGCTAGCAATACGAACGCATGGATTAACTTGAGTTTATTTAAATCTTGGCTTGATGATTTAAATATGAAAATTAAATCAGAAACAAAGAAAAATACTTTAAATACTAGACAATGCACCTGTTAATCATGTTTGTGTAAAATAATAATGAACCTTTCGCGTTTGTCTAAAATTTGGGAATTTTATGATATCAAAGGGGGGACTACATAAATAAATATATAAATTAAAAGATAGCAATATCTGCTGTCATCACTTAAAGAGTATGAAATTAAATAAATGAACTATATAATATTTTTTTTCAAAATGAGTGAAATAATTTTGGCGCCATTTTCTTTAAAAATTCTTTTTTAAAAAAAATCGTACAAAGAAAAATTACCATGCTAGATAACTGAATTCATCGTTGTATTTTTTATTCATATTTAAAATTTAGCTATTAATTTTCCGCCAAATTTGTATGATACCTTTCACTATTTGTGAAACCTTTAGTGTGTGGAACAATAATATGATTATATCAAAATTATTTGAAAGGTAAAAGCAGCTAGGAGAATCATCTATTATTATAATAGTTCCCTCGATAAGTGTCTCTTTTTACGCCATAGATTGTAAATATCGTTCTGTTAGGAATAATTTCTAAAAAAAATTTCACAACGAAAACTTCAACACCTAAAATTAAATTTGTATTTCATTTTTATCATCAAGGGTCAAGACGAATTTTGTATGATAAACCCCGAGCAAATTTCCATTTCTTAAATCTAAACAGAAGCATCTTAAAACCATTTTTACCTTTATTTTTTTTGGCCTTACCTTTCGAATTTATCAATTTTCTCATATTAGAATAAGTATGTTTACTTATTTCATCTAATATTTTGGTTTTACAATATAAAAAATCCTGAAAACCCATTTAATTATAAAAAAAAATATAAAGTTATCTTATAAATCTATAAACAATCGAATTTTTTGCTAAAGATGTTTTTTTGCAATAATTCGAAAAAAAATTACTACAAATGTGTATATTATTTATTCACCATCAGCTTATTTTTTAATTACCACAGCTTTGACATGCATATAAAGAATTAAAAACACATATTTCTTTCAATAAATAAATGCAGTTTTCTTTAGATGACCTCAGAATCATAAGTACTTTTTATTATTTGAACTAGAGAAATATTTTTTAGAAAAATTACCTTATGTCTAAAATTTGGAAATTTGAAAAATTCATAATTTTTTTTCATAAATTTTGCGAATTCTAAAATTTTAGACAAGCGCCGAACCTTTTTACTTTCCTTCTGGTTTAACTTCGATGATACAACCTCTGATCAAGGAGTTATTAATTCATTTTAAAGCATTTAGAAAAAGAAATTAAATGCAATTCTTGAATGTGAAATGGAATCAAATTCAACAAAAACATACTATGACTTCCAGAGTGAATTTGGAGTTGTTGATTCAGTTAAATTTATTCTTAAGTCCTGGAATAATGTTTCAAGTAGTACAATTGTCAATTATTATCGAAAAGCATCGAAAAGCATCGAAAAGCATCGAAAAGCATCGAAAAGCATCGAAAAGCATCGAAAAGCATCGAAAACGCTATTTTGAATTAGCAAGAACTTATACTTAATCAGTCTACTATTGAAGATAAAGATATTATATCTTGTTATGAAGACATTTAAAGTATTTTTGAAAATGTTATAACCGACGTAGAAACACGTAAATTCGAAACATGGTATTATTAAATATTTCCTCTTTGTAGAATCTGAAGATTTAATTTCAGGTAAGAACTTTTTTACATTAGATTAAACTCTAACTCATTTTGAAGCGATTGAGAATATAAATAAACTTTAAAATTATTTATTTGTAGACAATCCACAGAGTTTTGAACTCATATATCAAATAATAACATTCTCGAGGGAAAAAAGCTAAAAGAATAGTATCAATACTTAATTATTTTGCAAGGAAAGCCGATTAAAAAATTTTATGTTATTAATTTTCGGTATTTTTTAATATCTGAAATTTATTTTTTTTTGAAATTTTATGTTCCGTTATTGGGTGGAATACTGTATATATATACAACCAAACCTCCTATATCGGAATCATTATAAACAGGAACCTCTATATATCGTTTATATTTTTTACATCATAAAATGATTAGTGGCGAAATTTTACAGTTAAAATTACGTCTGAATACCGTAAAAAGGTATTCTTTTATTTCGGAAGAAAAAAAAATATGCTAACCCTTAAAAACAATAAATAATCACAGAAAAAAACCAATCAGAAAAGGTTTCAATTATAAATATAATAAAGAAATTATCATGTCCTAACAAAATTATCCAAATATTACACAAAGAGAAATAATTTGGGGATTTAATATATCTTTATCATCAGTTAATGATATTTTGAAAAATAAAGATATCTTGTTAACTGCTAAAGATTATGAAAACATAAAAAATAATTTTAAAACTAAAATTTCTGACGAAAAATTGATTGAGGGTTAACTTTGTTAAAAAAAATTTTGCACTGAACAAGATATCAATATGAAAGAAATGTCTCTTAAATCGGCGAATTTATATGGGATTGAAAATTTCAAGGCTTTAAATGAATGGCTGCAGAATTTAAATTAAGACATAATATACGTAGTAAAAAATATTGCCTGGATGTCTAATCTTGTAAATGATAATTTAAATCTAATTTCAAGGAACAATATGAAAAAAAAATACAAAAAAAGCGTAAGATAATTTTTAACTGTGATGAGACTGGACTATTTCACTAATGTGTCCCTAATAAAACTTTATGTTTCAAAAATGAAGATAAGACTAGAGGAAAGTTTTCAAAGGATCGTGTAACAATTTTTTTGTGTTAATCTTGCTGGTGAAAAACTAGACGCTCTATTAATTGGTAAGTTCAAATCACCTAGAGCAGTGTTTTCCTACATATTTTTGCTCATGCCCCCTAGCCAAAAAAAATTTCGTTTGCCCCCCTAGCTATTTTTTTGCCCCCCCCTCATATAAAACATTTGGATTTACTAGTTAATTTTCAGATTATTTCTATCTATCTAGGTAATTAATTATTTAAAATGAATTTATTTATCTAATGAGACAATTGACTGTGATTTTTATTACAGAGTGATCTCATATTAGGTTCGAAGTTTGTAAGTTTAAGCTTTATATCTTAGAAAATCAATAGATCCACACTTGAAATTTAAATCACTTCGCCCTATAATCTAAATTCCAGTCCCCGAAAATTGAAATTGTCCCTCTAAAAATTCAAATTGCCCCAAAGTGGGGCGTACGCCCCACGTTGGGAAACACTGATTTAGAGGATCTTAAGATTTTGAAAAATTAAAAATAACATAAGAATATAACAATAAATCCTAGTTGAGTTTATTTATTTTTAAATTATGGCTTTATAAACTGAATTTAAAGATGAAAAATGAAAATAGGAAAATATTGCTGACTTTAGATAACGCTTCTGTTCCCATGTCATATTATCATAGAGGAGTGTAGAACTTTTATTTTATCTAATTAATGTGACTTCACGAATTCAGCTGTTAGACTAAGATATTATAAAGACATTTAAGAGTCATTATTAAAGAAAGTTAAATTTAAAAATAAATTTTGAACTTGAAAAAAAACACGAATGAAAATTATATTATTTATATTAAAAAATTTAGACCTATTGATTTTTTAAAATTAATTTTAGTGTCATGGAAAAATGTTTGATAAGAACAGTATCAAATTATTTAGATAAGTCGATTAAGAATGCATTTTTAGATCCAAAACCTTTTTTTATCTAATAAACTAGATGTTATTAATAAAGAAGTTTTATGTTTTCTAGAAGATTGTGAAAAATTTGAATTTATAGATTTTTTAAACATGAATTTTTAGATATAAAAATTGGAAAAATAAAGAAAACACTTTAGAGGCGTTTTATATGCATCTTGAAATAACAAAATTTGATAATGCAACTTTAAATCATTTTGGGGCGAAAGAATTTGTGTATTGTCACGCTCCATAAGTAGAGGTTGTTTAAGATAATTTAAAATGGCAGATTTCTGAGTAGAATTTCCGGCTTGAAAATTAAAAGAATTAATAAAATCGTTTTTGTTAAACATCCGTTTTATTTAATTTAAACCCTATTTTATTGTTTTACTTCTTTTTAAAGGACATGTCTCTCATATTTGTTATTGGTTAATAATTAATAAACCACCTTAATCTCAAATCCTGTCGTTTAAATTATATTTAGTTACGACAGTATAATCTTAAAAATGCTTTTTTAAAAATTTTTAAAAAAGGTTTTGGATTAATTGCGCAATTGAAGCTAAAATTGAGAATAATTTCACAGAAAACCAGCCAGCATGGTTGTTTTTTTTAAAAATAAGAAATAAATTATATTTCTAAAAAATTGGCATATAAAATACAAAGGTTTTCTGTATTATCTATTTAATTGTTTTTAGAATATTTACTGATACACATGTTTTTTAATTGTTTGTCTTTGGACTATTTACATGAAATCTAATATATTGTAATATTTTATAGCACTAAATTTTAATGTATAATTTTTACTTTATAAAATAATTTTGTCGGATATTCTTAATACCGGACAAAATGAAAAATAGTAACGGTGAATTACGTTATAGAGAAAGGCGACTATATATATTAGTGTGAACTATATGCTTGAAGATATCTAGAATATCTTCAATGTTAGGTTTATGTTTTAAAGACATTGTCTCATTTTTTTCATCAATTTATTAGAGATTTTCTCTTTCTTGCATTTGATTATTGCGAGTTTTTAAACTAGATTTCAAAATAAAACAACTCAGAAGTTTAATAAAATATGTTTCTACAATATAAAAAAGATGTTTAGGGCGTAGCTAAAAAATGTCTAGGGCGCACTGTTTGAGAAACATGTTCTAAATAATAAATCATGTAAAGAGAGAATTTTAAAAAAATTATAAGCCCTTTAAATTTTTTTAAGTTCGCTATTAGGGTTATTGTTAACATGTAATATATATAATTAAATAGCATATATAGTAGGAATGATATATATAATAGAAATGGTATATAGAAATGAGATATATAATAGAAATGATATCAATTTTTTCAATTTTTGATGAATAATTATTAAATGAAAGAATAATTGTCATAATTAAGAACAGATTAGACTATATTTATATTGTATAAGATAAACCATGGAACATAACTAATCATGAATTTTTGTGAAATAGAATCAATTATAAAAATAAAAAATTCTTTATACCGAAATCGTTTTATATGAAATCTGATACTGAATCAAATTTATTTCTTCAGAACTAATAACAAAAAAATAAAAATTTTAAAATTTAAATTTAAATAAAATTTAGCTTATTTAAAAATTTAACTTATTTAAATTTAACTTATTTAAAAAGTTTGATCAGTCAAAGATTTTAAAAGTCTAATTTTTTTATAAAATTTTTTAGAAAAGCTACTTATGAATTCAAAGCTATTAATCTTAAAGACACGAATTTTAAATTTTTTATTTTAAAAAATATTTTTTGTCAAAATTCATAAATCAGGTCTTTAATATTGATATCTGAATGATTTATATTTAAAAAGGAATGTAATGAAATTCTATTTTTATTTTTTTTTAATCTTTATTCATTTTATTTATTTTTAATAATTATTAATTTTATTTATTTTTATAACTTCCTTTTTCTTGATATAAATTTTAAACAATCTTCACTTTTCATTAAAATTAAGTCCAGGTTTAAAATTTGTTACGAAATGATATAAAATTTTAATCAATCGTTTTTTTAACGTTATCCCACGGTTCAACCCAGTGGGCCGAAACGAAGGATTTTCGGCTCAAATTTTCGGCCCAGATTTTGGGCACAGATTTTCACCGCTGTCATGAATCATGAAATGAACAAAATAATCAAAACAAAAAAAAACTTCTGATTCTTAAAAGTTTTGCATGTTTTATTCAAAGATCTTGTCAGAATGAAAAGTTTTGGAGATGTGTAGTTAGAAAATGTACAAATGCTATCAAAGGTTTGATCGTTAATTAACTAAACATGGGTAATGCACATGCATTTATACATTGTGCAAGGAATTATCATATGAACAACGGGAAATTGATTTTTAAATAACAAAAAAATGTTATAAAAATTTAAAAGTTTAGTTAAAAAAGTTAATAAAAATAAATAATAAAGTCTATAATTGTGAAATATTATAATGGAATTGAATTTTTGATATAATTGCAGGTATTATTGAAATAAAATTCATTGATAGAATTTTTTTCAATTTTTTTTAAACTGTTTTAATTTGATTTTCTCTATTATCTTTTGGTATTATTTGAATTTATTTTACTTTTACACAAGTTTTAAATATTTTTAAATAATAGACAGAAAAAATTTAAATGTTTAATCAAATTTTTTATTTTGCTGATTCTCGTAGATTTTAATTTTTTAAATTTGATTTTTAAAAAAAATCAATCTTAATCCAAAAATCTAACGTTTCGGTCTAATGGTCAGAACCATGGGCTAGCCGTTTTTTAAAAAATTGGAATTTTTGAACTTGTCAAAGAATTCAAAAAATCATTTTTAAAAAATAATGTCATTTTTCAACACAACAAAATAATCTTAAATTATAATAAATTGAATGAATAGTTCAATAAATTTTTATGGATTTTTAAAGATAAAGTTATTTTAAAAGTATGAAATCAAAAAATTTAAATTTTCATTAATCGTCATTTTTTTATTTTAACTTCTATTAATTCAACTTTATTAATTGAACTTTTATTAATTCAACTTTTTTTTTTCAACTTTTATTAACATTCTAGATTTTATTAATTAAAACTTTATAAACATTCTAGATTTTCAAAAAATGATTTAAAAAGTATAAAAAGGATACTAAAAATAAATCTATGACAGAACGAACTAAATTATTTGTTGACGGAATAAATGCAATCATAGGGAAATTCTGCAAATGTGAATCGAATTCAGGTAGATGGGAAGCTGAATGTAAAGGTGATGGCTGTGTATATACAATTACAGGAATGTTTTTTATTCTCTGTTTTACCTTTTTATTAATTTTTGCTTTTTTATCCGTTAAAATTTGTAAAAAGATATTGCGAAATGGCAATGATAATCGTAATAGATTTAAAGATTATTAATTGATAAAGGGAAATATAAAGATTTAATTATATTTGAGTAATTTAACAATTGAATGAAAAACTTTATAAATTTTTTCTTAATAAAATGCTTATTGCGTAAACATTTTGATTTCTGACATGTTTCTTTTTAAATTAGAAAAACAATAAATTCATCAAAATATTTTTAATTCAACTAAGATAAAATTTTTATTAGAGAATTTTAGATCCGATATTTTAGTGGTTAACATACTTTAATCAAAAATTTAAGAATTCTTGAGGAATTATTTAAAGTCTTTTTATTTAATCTCGCATGCGAGAGGTTTCTCTCATGAAGGAATTCCCTTAGATTATTTTGACTAAATAAAAAATCTCTTTCATTGATTTAAGAAATAATGTTTCATTCTTTAAACATTTTAAAATTAATTTTTCATTTGGTCGCGGTGAGGGGTATAGTTGCTCAGAGGTGACCAACCTTATTCTAACAAAAGGCCCGTTTAAATATTTATTTTTTTTAGAGTCCGTTTATATAATTTATTTTATGTAAAGTCCGGTTTAAATAATTTATTTTTTGTAAAGGGCGCATAATAGAAAATTATTATTAAAATAATTAAAAAAAATAATAATTCCTATTAATATTATTTTAAAATAATAGATAACCAACTTAATTTAATATCGCGCACCAAGCCTAAAACCGCGCCCAGCCCGCTACCAGGTTCAAGTCTCGATTAGACTCGTTTTATTTTTTTTTCTTAATAATTTTCACTTTTATAAGTTTTTATTAAAGAAATTCTCTCACCGGGTTTGAACCAAACAAACTCAAACTTTTGACAACTAATTATCTACCCTAGACTACACGACATAATTGATAACATTACTAATATTTAAATATTTAAAAAAATATTAATAAAAAAAATATTTATAAAAAATATTAATAAAAAATATTAATAAAAAGTATTAATAAAAAGTATTAATAAAAAACATTAATAAAAATATTAAATAAATTTGTCATGATGATGTGTATTAAATTAGATATATAAACCTTATTGCTTAAAATTTTGACCTCTTTCTATAAAGAGGTTCAATATTAAACTAGAGCTGCATTGAAATAATTTATTAAAAAGAAAGTTTAAATCTAGACTCGAACCTAATAACGGCCTGAGCGTGACACATTCATATTCTTTTTTTATTTTAAATTTTTTTGTGTACTTTAATAAAAATAAAATTCTACAAATCTTTAAAAAATGACAATGTTAATAATAAAAAAATTATTAAGATATAAAAATCCTTTAAGGCAATAAAAAAATCAAAAATCAAAATTAAAATAATTAAAAATTAAAAAAAAAATATATAAATAAAAAAAAAAATAAAATTAAGAAAATAATATAAAAAGGGTTCTATCGAGACTTGAACCTGGTAGTAAGCTAGGCGCGGTAGCGAGCTGGGCGCGTAACATTAAATGAAATATCTGACTTTGTTTTCTAGAAAGAGATTTGATATCAGGTTATATCATGCTTAGTATAATCAAAGTTTATCTACCGCGTGGACATCTTTCATTTGACTTTTAAGTTGCGTTTTATTAGCGTATGACCATAATAAGCAGATCCGCAACAATAGATACATGCAAAGCCAGTGAGAAAACGTCGAAATTATTACATAAAAATAGATATTAATTATGTTTTCAATATCTCAACAAGATCATTTTTTGAAATGAATTAATCACAAATTGAAATTAATAACGTAAAGTCAGCATGCAGTCTTAAGGCCAAGATTGAACACCACTTTACTATATCAGCGAGGGCGACAGATTTGCTTATTTTATAGATATTTTTTCATATTTTAAAATATAAAACATTTCTAATTGATAAAATGGATAAATTTAATGAAAATTTATATATTGAGAATCATGGGTATACTGCAGAAAAAGGCTTTTTCGAAAAGAAGTCTTTTTCTGCAGAAAAGCAAATTTTTAAAAAATATACACCCCTATGGTTTCTATTTTTTCTTATGATTGTGACCTCTTT
>SDVU01000654.1:0-11551 GCA_016256075.1 Dictyocoela muelleri | reverse complement strand
TGAAAAGTTTTCATTATTCAATCAAAAATATTGTTCAAGTTCCGGTAAGAAGAAATTGTGAAACAACGATTATAAAAGAAAAGCTTACACCGAATCTTTTAGACATCTTGAAACATCATTGAGAGATGAAAACTATGTCTTTTTTGAAGAAGTGGGTTTTAAGGTTGCTTCAAGACCTAAAAGGAGTAGATCGCCAGTAGGAACATCTCCTTACGTTACAGTAGCAGCTACAAAGGCAAGAAACATCTCGGTTGTAGCTTCCATGAATAAGTATGGTATGATTTATCATAAAATTCATAATATGGCTGTGAATTGGGGGTATTTTAAGATTTGCTTATCTGATATAATGACTAGGTGTTTTGAAAGGAGAATTTAAAGCCCTGTTTTTATTATGGATAATGCAAAATTCATCAATATTCTGGGATAAGCTCAATTATTTCTCAATTAAATTTAAGAATTTTATATCTACCACCATATTCTCCATTTTTAAATCCTATTGAAAATGTTTTTTCAAAATGGAAGAATAGTTAAACCGTGGCGAACTCTCAAATGAAAATCAGCTAAAAAGTTTGATAACTACCTGTTTTGACTTTGTAACTGCAGAGGACTGCGAGGGTTTTTATAGGAAAATGTTATCTTATATTCCTAAAGCTGAAAAGGAAGAGGAAATTTTTGAATAAACGAGATGATTGGTTTAATTTTTATATATTTTTATTCGTATTTAATTTCTTATCATAAAAAATATATAAACATGGAAATAATAATAATTTAAATTATTTTGAAACTGACACTATTGATTGCAAAAGTGACCCTATTGATTGCGAAAGTGACACTATTGATTGCAAAAGTGACCCTATTCATGCAAAGGTGACCCTATTTATGCAAAAGAGACCCCTTTCATGCAAAAGTGACCTAATAGATCGAAAAACCCTATAATTATAAATTAAAAATTAAAAATTAAAATTTTATACCCTAATGCTGACGTTTGTAAGTTGGGAAGAAGCCACATTATTTTAAGAATAGAAGACTTCATTGGGCTTTTAATGCAAAATAACATGTTGAAAAATTCCCCAATATGTCCCTTTTGTAATGTGTCTATGAGGCTCGTCTCTTATACTCGAAATAAAGACAGTAAAGCTTGGAGATGCCTTACTAAAGATTGTTTGAATTATAAAAAATATTTTAGCATACGGTTAGGTTCGTTTTTTTATGACATTGTCATGCCTCCAAAGATTCGGAAATTTTAAAAAATCAATCAATTGATCAAAATGAAACTAATAAAAAATCATCTAGTAATTTCCTTTGGAAATTTCTAGAAAATCAAAACTATAAATACAAACATCATGACAACCCCATGAACCACCGAAGGAGCAAAAGACAACACCAAACAACCCTTCAAAACACCAATCACAATTACAGGCACAAGAACCAGCTAAGTCACAACTTATTCCATCCGGCTCCAGCCAACACTTTAAATAAACGATTAATTTAAATAAATCTCTTTATAATCAGCTTTTGTTATTTGAACGGATTTCTCCGGAGTCTGTCAACATTTCAAAGTGTCTAAAAATAGTTGTACGAATTATAATCAAATTCGCGGTAGGTACCCCACAGTTTCTCATTAAAAGGGCATACACAGGAGATGAGAAGTTTGTGGACAAGATCATTAAAAAAATAATAGCCGAGATTCAACCACCAAATTTTTAAAACAATCCGATAGGAGGACCTTTACACATAGGCCAAATTGATGAGACTATGATGAATTATAAATGCAAAATTCATAGAGGACGTCCCACATAATAAAAAAGAAGCACTCTGTATAGTTGAGGTTGGTCATAATATCACTCAGGTCTTCGCTACTGTCATATTAAATAAAAAAAGGAAAACATTAATACCCATTATTATGAAGAACGTGGCCCCGGGGTCTACAATTTGGACAGACGAATATCCTACATAGAAGTGTTTGTCGGATATTAATTATATCCATGACACGGTATGTCATAAATATGAATTTAAAAATTCATTAACCGGAACAAATACTCAAGCCGTGGAATCATTTAATAACATAATAAAACAATCAATAAAACAACGAAAGGGGGGTTTTACAGGATTAAGGCAAGAGTTTTTAAATTTAATATGCTTTAATTTTAATAATAAACATCAAGTGTTACTTGCTTTTTAAAATTTGATAAAAATTTAATTTTTTTTGAATACTTTTTTATTTTAATTTTTATTTTTTTTAATTTTTTAATTTTTTATTTTTTTTATTTTTTATTTTTTTCTATTTTTTATTTTTTAATTATTTTTTTATTTTTAATTTTTTATATTTTTATTTTTTTATTTTTTTTATTTTTTTTTATTTTTTAATTTTTTTTTTAATTTTTATCAGTCATATTATTTCCTCCTGGGGAAAAATAATGGGACTGATCTGAAATTTATATGACGATGGCTACCATACTTAAAATTTCTATGACGGTAATTTTAATTTTTTAAAATAAATATTTATATGATCATAGAAAAAATCTATGATCATAGAAATATGTTGTCTTTAATTTGAGTGTAAAAATATAAAAATTTCTATGATCATAGAAATTATGAAACATGCCTATTATAAGATCATTCAAAAATGTAGAAATAGATTATAAGAACCGTAAAAAATGATCAAATCGTCTTAGATATATCTTAATCGCTTAAAATATAATTAAAACATTTTTTCAAGCCTTAATTATCATTTTAGTCGCAAATTTTAACATTTTAAAGGTAAAAAAAAATCAACTTCGACTGTATCTGTTTTTATGTTTTTTTTGGAATTATAAAAACATAGAATTGAGTGACTTTATGGCGATTATATTTAATAAATAATTTTTCTTTATTATTTTAATTATAAATTTTAATTACAAATTTTAATTATTTTTTTTAAATATAAGTTGAATTCTTAACCGGTTTTACCATATAAAATTTTTCTTTATTAGGAAAATAAAAAGTATGTATATATATTATATACATATTTTGGTACTATCCTGGGTTGGAGACACAAAAAATTTTGAGCATATGAAAAAGTGTAAACATGAAAATGTGCAAAATTTTAATTTACTTAATATTCCTGGAACCTATTTTTTTAAAATTTTATATACTATTATATTTACCATATTTCGCGTAGCGAAATATGGTAAATATAATAGTATATAAAATTTTAAAAAAATAGGTTCCAGGAATATTAACTAAATTAAAATTTTACACATTTTCATGTTTACACTTTTTCATATGCTCAAAATTTTTTGTGTCTCCAACCCAGGATAGTACCCATATTTTTTTATTTTCCTTATAAAGAAAAATTTTGTACGGTAAAACTTGGTTTTACCGATTTTTTTACTATTTTTCGAAGATAACGTCGTCGTAATTATCGCCACACAAGGAGAATTTATTCTGATTCACTGTTATATTATACCATGTCTTAATCAGCTAAACCATACTGGAACATCTGTATATTAAATAAAAGCTATTGACCGCCATAACCTATTTCTCGATTATTTATTATAGCGACTTTTAATAATATCAAACCTTGATACTTAAATCTCATATTAAAGAGATATGACTAATTAGCCTTCTGGCACTCAGCCAGAAACTATTTAAACTCAAAATTCTTCAAGAGGATAAATAATAAGACTAAATATAATCATAAAGAAAAAGTTAAATATATCCTTTTTTTTATATAAAAAATATTCGTTATAAAATAATATAGAAAAAATGGACTGCCAGATAGTTCGGTGGTTAACACTCTTTAATGTAAAATTTAAGTATTGTGGTCGAATCCCGCTGACGTCACTATTTAATCCTTATTCGGCAACTCGTCCATACTCTAGGAGTTGCTAGATTTTAGGTCAGATTTTGCATACCTATATGGATCATGAAAATATCATTTTGTAGAAATCCAACAAAACGGAAATATTTTTTATAAATGATTTGCTTATCATAAATTTTTTTTAGTAATATAACATTTTCTTGACGTTGTAAATATAGGAAATGTCGCGTACGTGTTTTAATAAAAAATTAAATCTTCATTAAAAGTGAACATAAGCACAAGGAAAGTTACGATGATAATGAGGGCTTGTTTTTATATATTAAAGCTTTGAATTACACCAAATATGATAAAATAACTGAGAAAATAAATAAGTTTTAAAGTTTTCAAGAAGCAAATTTTTGGAAATAATGTCATTTCTGTTAAAATTACAAAATAAATCAGATTTTAAAAATTTTTTCTTTAAATATGGTTTTTTTATTTAATTATAATTATTTTAAGAAAATTAATTTTAAAGTGTGCACTAAAATTTTTAATATCCTTATTTAAATTTAAATATCCAAAAGATTTTTTAAATCATTAAAAATACGGGGCTTGTTTAGAAAGATGCCTACCATGAGGTAGGCATCTTTCTAAACAAAAGCAATTTTTTAAAATTTAATTAATGACACATATTAATTTAAAATTAATGGATAAAATATTTTTAAATTGTGATTACATGATTTAATTATTAATAAATCTTAAAATATTAGCAGCCACAAAAAGATGTTTTAAATGTGATGACATATATTTGTAAAAAATTATAAATTAAAAGTGTTAAAATACTGATGTTCTCGTAACTTTTGTCAATTTAGGCAAACTATAAAATTTAAAAATTAGAAATTTTGCCGTATTTTCATTACATTTACTCTTTTATAACAGATATTAATTATAAGCAACTTAACCCATTTTATAATTTATCAAATTCCACAATAATGAAAATAAATTATAAAATAATGTGCAAAAAATTAGTTTACAACATAAGTTTATGAATCACAGTTTTGGTTTTGTAGCACTTGATGGTACACATACCAACAATATTAGGAGTTATTGATCGAAATTTAATATTAAAAGAAAAATAAAATGGTGTTAAAAGATGCAATTTAGTTAGTTGGATAGTTAAATAAAATTAAAAGAAAGGTAGATTTTATTTGAGTAGGAGGTGAATTTAAAAATATATTTGTGGATATTTTATTAAATTGTTGCAATGGATTGGTTATAATTAATTTTAATTAAAAAAAAATAATAGTTTAATAATTTTTAATTTATTTTTTAAAAATTTCAATTCAAGAGCCCCCCTTGATGGTAGGCATCTTTCTAAACAAGCCCCCCAAAAAAATACAATATATTTCCATGTCATTAAAAAAATTTAATTTTATTTATCAAATTTATTTATAACCATAAGGGTATGCAAATTCTGACAGAAAATCCGATAACCCGTCCACACTGGACGAATTGCCGGGCAGCACTCTTTAATAAATAATGAGGGAATGGCTTTAAGCGGTCATAAATACGTAATTATAGTTTAATATACAGTTGTTTCTGTGTACTATAGCTGAATAAGACTTGTTTTAATATGACAATTAAGTAGAAGTGACTCTCCTAGGTGTGGAGATGAGTGCGACGACCCATCTCGGCAAAAAGTAGTGAAAAATAAAAATTCATGAAAAGCTGCTAGTAACCTGTATACTGCTGAGGCATTGATAAAACGAAAATCGCGTATACAGCTGGGCTTATGGGTAGCTTAGGAAATTACATATTATAGGAACAACAAGAACTAAAGGTCACAGATCACGTTATGAAACACCTCTCCGAGTTAGCAGCTATGGATGTTGTCAGCATGTAATATATATTGAAAAGATGGAATAAAAAAATCGATAACAGAAAATTACTTTAAATAATATTTTCATGAATAATTTTTAAAAAAGATTTAATCACTAAATAATACCAAAATATTCAATTTTCTGCTTTTAGAGTCTCTTCTAAATCATTTACACCAACAAGTTCAGGTAATTGAATTTTAACAAAATGACAAATAGCAATTTCATCACCTTTCTTAAAATACAAAGGCTTATCACTCTTATTCAATAGAACCACATTATACTCCCCTCTATAATCACTATCAGCAACACCAGCTAGTGTAGTTATTTTTCTTTTAAGATGATCATCCAATGTATGAATGTATGCAAAATATTGATTTGGAAATGACATAGCTATTCCTGTCTTAATCTTTTTAACTTCACCAGGTTTTAATATTCCATCCTCGTATGATAAGAGTATATATTTATTGTCTCGTTTTATTGGTATTTTAGAATCTTCGTAAAGTAATTTGATTTTGAACAATAATGTCATAAAGGGGTATTTTTGATTTTTTAAATTATAAAAAAAACATTTGATTTAATTTTTAAAATGTTTTTTTTTATTGTGATTAAAAAGGAAATAATTAATTGACTTTTTGTTTCTAAATTTAAATATTTTGATTAAAATACGAATATTTTGATAATTCCATAGTGAAAAATATCAATATTAAAGATCATACCATTTAAATATTTATAAGATTAAAATATAGTAATAATTCAAATAACCAAATGTTATAGGCTCAATAAAATTATTGCATCGCATGTTTTATTTTATTAAAAATAACTGATTAATTCTATAAAGTTCAAATACTGAAAAGTGATATAAAATTTAAAAAGTATAATTCATTTCATTTAATTTGATCAAATTATAAATATCAAAAACATCGGAGCAAGGCTGTGAGAGTGCCCACATTAATGTGGGCACTCTCAAGCCTTAATAAAAAAATTAAAAAAACCGCATTCAATATTTTATAAATTATAGCAAGTACCAAAAGTAATGTATTCTTATCGAAAACTAATGCAATAATTTCGGTTCTAATTGGGTCTTCAGCACCCTTAAAAAACATTAAAATCCCATTCCTCTGAGCATATATGAGTCTTTCAAATAAGAATCATATTTCATGCTCAGAGGAATGAGACTTTAATGTTTTTTAAGGGTGCTGAAGACCCGGTAAGAAAAGAAAAAAAGATTAGGAATAAAGCAATAATATATTTATTCATTTTTAAATGAGTTTATAAGGAAATATTACAATAAAAAAATATGAATTTGAACTGATTAAAAAAATGGATTGATATTATAGTTTAATTATTAAATAAAAATATTTAATTATTAAACTTGATTTTTTTCAATTAAAATTATGTAATTTTTTCATAATAATTTTTTGTAACAAACAAAACCCCATGACCCCATACCTTGGGTTTAGGCACTCTTACAGGCTTGCAAAAAAACATCTATGATTTTAAATGTGTTGATTTTTATTTAGTTATTTTTTCAGGTGTAAAACCCAATTCTTATTTAATATACCAGAGACTCATCTTTATTACATTTTCGTTTTTTTCAATGACTCAGTAATATGCTGGCAATTATTGGCCTTTTTCATAGATTTTTTCATCTATTACTTATTTTCCCAAGATGTGTCTAACACTCATCTAAAACATAGTAGAGCAGTGTGTTTATCAACGTGGGGCCTACGCCTCACTTGGGGCAATTTGGATTTTCAGGGTTGAATTTGGATTTTTGGAGGATGGTATTTGGATTTTAAAGAAATGAGATATTTAGAATTTATGAAATCTAAAGCTTAAACGTACAAAATAGAAACTTAAAATAAAATCATTATTAAATAGACATCAGAGTCAATCGTTTTATCATATAAATAATTTATTTTTATTATCAATTACCTAAATCAATATAAAAAATAAGAATTTATTAGTAAATACCCAATTTTTTGTATAGGGGAGCAAACTAAATTTTTTTTGGAGGAGAGGTAGTGAGCCAAAATAGATTTGAGAAACACTTTAGAGTCTTTTTCGTTTCATTCTCATATTAGAACAAGTCTTAATCAGCATAGCACACTGGAACAATGAATATTACTATTTAGTTATGTAATCATTGGTCGCTGAGTGTCGCATTAAATTATTCATTACAGTGACTTCAGAGAGATTTTAACCACGATACTTAGTTGTTACATTCAAAAGTGTTAACCACTGAACTAAATGCCATCATTTATGTGTCCACTATTCTATGCGTCTATTAATGAATTAAAAAGAAAACTTAATAAAAATTTTTAATTTGAATTTTATTAATTGCCCTTATGAGTTCATGGTTTTAATTTGTTAATATGAAAATTACTATTTTATGGCTCCACAAATAATTAAAAACAAAAATATATGAATTTAATTTAAAATTATTTATTTTTTTTGCTAATCTATATATATTACATGCTGAAAACATCCATAGCTGCCAACTCCGAGAGTTTTCTCATATCTTGGATCAGAAAACTTTTGTTCTTGGTGTTTTGGTTATACTTCATTTCTAAGCTACCCAGAAGCCCTGCTGTATACGCGATTTTTGTTTTATAAATGACACAGCAGGATACTGGTAATTTATGGCTTTTCATAAATTTTTATTTTTCACTACTTTTTTGCCGAGAAGCGTCGCCATACTGCCCAACATCCAGGAAAGTTCCTTCATATTCATTGTAATATTAGATCAAGTCTTAAACGATTCATTGCACTAGAACCACTACATATTAATACTATATTTCTATAATTTTTTACCACTTAAAGCCTTTCCTTCATTATTTATTAAAGAGTAGCGTCCGGGAGATTCGAACATCGATACTTAAATTTTACATTCAAGAGTGTTAACCTCTGAGCTATCAGGCCTCTACATATGTCAATATAAATATAATTTTATTTAAATGTGAGATTTTCATATTTAGTAAGTCTAATATTGAGATGGTGTCTGGATAAAAGTAGAAATTAATATTCTAAAAATTTTTTAATTATGTCAATACTTCAATAACAAAAACAGCTGTGCGTAAATTCGCCCTAGGGGGATTTTTGCTCCAAATTTAAAGATAATTTTAATGTAATAAATTGTCATCTAAAGATTAAAAATACATTTAAAAAATTACGGATATCCTCTTATCGAAAGAAGTCCAAGTTAAAGGTAAATAGCTAACTTAGGAATAATTTTAAACAAAAAATAATTTTACACATAAAAAAATAATTTTAAAAAAATACGAAAAATTTTAATAAAAAATTTATTAGAAAAAATAAACCCCTTTTCGTGGCTCTGGGTATCCATTTTGACCCAAATTTAGTAAGCGTACATAAGAGCTCATAAAAAAACGATTTCATATTTTGAAAGATCATAGTTAAATACTAGAGGAAAAATATTTTTCTAGTAATGAATCATTTTTTTTCCATATTTGGGACGAAGTCCCAAATATGGAAAAAAAATGATTCATTACTAGAAAAATATTTTTCCTGTAGTATTTAACTATGATATTTCGAAATATGTAATCTGTTTTTTATTAGCTCTTATGTACGCTTACTAAATTTGGGTCAAAATGGATACCCAGTGCCCTAATTCTTTATTTACAGTCTACGTAAATCCTAATTATTTATTAAAATGACTTAATAATTCGAACCTCAATACTTTAATGTAAAATTCAAGAGTGTTAACAACTAGGCTATCTATCCTTTTTAAAAAATACACACTTATTTGGGATCTATTCTTAATTTTTCGCTCTGAAAAATTTAAATAAAATAAAAATAAGATTACGTTTTAAGACATCTAAAATATAAGGGGAAGTCAAATTTTCATTCCCTCGTTTTTTTCTTTTATATCAGGCTAGATAGCTCAGTGGCTAAAAATCTTAAACGCTCTTGCGCTTTAGCGCGAAAACGGGTTTTAGCGAATATTATTATTTTTTACCAAATGTTTCAACAGAATGTTAATTTAAAATGTCAAATGTAGCCTTTTGATATTTCTGTCAACAATAGGAGCCCAAAATATTTATTTGCTTAAATTAAAACCTTATAAAATTTTCTATTCATAGTATTTTTCGAATATACATTTTTTGACCTATAGACATGATTATAAAAGTACATATCAGCATCACCAGAGCAATAAAGTCTATATTTCTTATTTTTGTATAAATAACACAAGTGAGAGAAGTGCATTTACAAATTCATACCTAATCTTTTATTTAAAGCCTATGCTATTATTAGCAATAGGATAATATGAATGAAACTATAATTCACATTCTAAATGTCATATCCGCACACTTTTATGTTTGATTTAACATTAATTTTTTTAAAGAAGCTGAAAAGGTGCTATATAATTAAACATCAAGAAATTATTTAAAACAAAATTTTAAAAGTAAAATCATTATTTATGTGATATTATAATTAAAAAACGTAAATATAATATTTAAACAACTATATTTTACAAATTCAATTAATTTTGGCGTCATTAAACCACTAAACAATTTATAAAAATTTTCTTTCACTTTTTGATCTTTAGATATTTCATTTTAAAGGTGAAAAAAATTGCGATAAAACACTTTTTGCGCTAAAATCACATGCCAATCTTAAATATAACATTTATTTATTGTGTTTTGAATTGTTTATAATTTTTTTAATAAAAAAATGGAATGAAATTGAACGATAAATAATTATAAAAGTAATATACAGTTGTTCAAGTCTAGTATGGCTGATTATTACTCGTTATAAATGACAATGAAGAGAAATAGACACTCATGGGTGCGGAGATTGAGTAGGGCGACGGATCTCGGGAAAATAAGTCGTCAAACTAAAAAATTCATGAAGACCCTCTAATTACTTGTAATTACTGTGTCAATAATTAAACAAAAATTACCTATACACCTGGGCCTCTTGGTAGCTTAGGAGTAACTTTTACTTAAAAATCAAGAATTGATTGTCTAAAAACATGATTAAATATAACTCTCTGTTTGGTAATTATAAATATTACCAGCATGTAATTTATAATATATATATATAAATTAAAATGTAATTAATTTTCTAATCGTTAAAGTGGATCGTTTTTTTAAAAAAGGCTTCAAAACCATAAACTTTAAAAATGATTAAAGGAGAATTAAAAATTTTGATTATAAATACACATTTTAGAATTTTTATTCATTTAAATTTAAATCAATTAAAAACACTGTCATGTCCTCGAACATTAGGCCTTTTAATAACGTAAAATTTATGTAAATGTTTTTATTGATATATTTTTTATGTAAATATTTTTATTGATATTTTTTGGTGCAAGCCACTGTTCACTCTTGTTATTCCCCCTGATTTTCATTGATAATTTTGTATCTGTTTTTGTTGTATTATTTATATACGCACTCTTTAAAAAGCCATTTTATTTTATGCTTTAAAATGATAGATTGAAATTTAATTATTCAATATTTTTTTTGTTTTGAAGGTTTTTAAGTTAATTATAAATTAATAATTCAATGTCATTCATCTTTAAGGACATGACAAACACAAATTTTACCAGCTTATAAAATAACAAAAATAAATTCAAAAAAATATTTCAAAGGAATATAAAGTTATTTACATACTAATATTTTCATTTTATTAAATCTAAAATTTTTTGGCTTCAAAATAACATTTTTCAACCCCGAAAAAAAAAAAAAACAATTTTTACCCCCTTGAGTATAAAAATAACAAATAATTTGGGCACAAAGTGCGAATAGGGTCTCTATTTGAGGGTCTCTATTTGAGGGTCTCTATTTTTAATTTTAGCACCCCTCTTTTTAATGTCGGAACGTAGAAAATATTTTTAAAAAATAAGTAAAATCATCAATAAAAGATA
>SDVU01000653.1:0-11556 GCA_016256075.1 Dictyocoela muelleri | reverse complement strand
AAATATTTTTATTTAATAAATTTTTAAAAATAATTTTTATTTTTTCAAACCATTAAGGGTTAAAAATTAAAAAAAATCAAAAAATCAAATCCAAGGTAGCTACATTAGTGGTGGGCATAATACCGAACAAGACACTTTTTGAAATGAGCATCCTTGTATATTATCTCGCCACATATACTCGTTTAGATAATCATTAAGCTTATTTTTCCGGATTCCCTTCATCTCTTTCCCTCTTTTTTTTCATTTTTGACCAAAATGATTCAATATGCTGCGTGTGAACTCCGGATTCTCTATTCATAAATTCTCTTCAGTTATTCACCGTTTCGTGAAGATAACCCATTTCTTGAAGTCTTCGGTATGATCTCCACTCATAACTATGAATTATTGTCCCTTCCACGCAAACTATTGAAATTATTGTCGATAATACATCAGGTGATCTATTACTCACTATTTGAATGTAACCTTTTGCTGGGACGAAAATAGTATCACAAATTCCAAATACCCAAATTCTATTCTCTCTTCGGCGTCCTCTATTATATTTAGCTTTATGAAAAAAACAGACTTTCATAAACCTGACAAATAATGCCTGGGACTCCTAAACTAATCGGGTTTTCATTCATATATCGGCTACACAAGCTTCTAAGGGCACTATAAAAGGTACAAATGGTGGGTTTGCTAAGTGTTATTTCATATTTAACTTTAAAGAGCCTCTCCTCCTTGGAAAACCGATACAATAATTCCAAACAATTTTGCAGTGATATTTTTGTATTTGAAAAAAAGAGACTGGCCTAATTGATTTTGTAGTTTTATAATGTGCACTCAACTATTTGTACACTTCCAAACATATTTGTCGTTTAATTTTCGAGATTGAGTCCACGCCATATTAAGATTACAGTGTAGACATCTTACCTAGTTTTTCAAAAGACCTTTTGATTTTAAAAAAAATATTATATCTTCTAAATTTCCAGCAAATAAATTTCGTAAGTAACCCTCATAAACTGTCATTTTGGTTATTTAAAAAAATACACAAGTAAAATAACTACCCCTGGGGTATATATTTAACTTGATCCAATTTTTTGGTTAATTTTATGACCCTTATTCAAATAATAAGATCAACTATGATAATATAGAAAATTTTTTTTATGTAAATATTTATTTCAAGCATAGCTCAAAAATCCTTGATAGAGCTTCGTAAAACTCTAAATCTTCATAAAATTCAAAATTTTCAACAATTTTTTTTCCACTTATTATCACGTTTTTTAAAATTAAAATTTTCAAATTTCATATTGTTGATTTTATGTTTAAGCCCCTTCTCTTCTGTTTGTAGTAAATTAATTGTTTTGTAAAGGGATTGGCTTTTATTTGCGTATTAACGTTTAAATGTTTGTGGTACGCTTCACAGCTGTTTGTAGTGGTCGAAATATCTGATTTTACTCGTTCATAAACAGACCAAAATTTTTTATCTTTAATCAACGTCTTATTATCTATAAAATTACTATCAAAATAATTTAAAAAACTATAGAAATATTTATCAGTCCCTTTATTTTTTTTATTTTTTCATATTCATTTTCAATTAAATTTAAAGGGACGTAAGCTAAATGTATTAAATATTTGGCAAATTTTTTAAAATTTTCATTAGTTCTGTATATATTGGAGTAACCTCCGAAAACAAGCTGGTTTGTTAAAAAAGACTATATTGAATGATCGAAACGTTTCCGCATTGGGGTTATTCCTACATGCTATTTATACCTTAAGAAAAATCATTGATTTTTCTTTGACAACTTTCCTTCCTTTTTTTCATCAAGATTTTCGCCAATTTGATCAATTACATCACTAATAACACCAGAATTGATCATTTCACCATTTTCATCAATTTTATCAATTTCATCATCTTCGAATTTATTATCTAGATTTTCTCTTTGATTTTTATTTTCGATTAGATTAGTAGCAGATGCGTCAGATGCTACATCTTCCCCTCCCTTATATGGTCTTACATGCTTTATTGATGTCCTGGTAGTTTTATTTCCTTTATCAATATGAACGTTATTTTTCGATTTTGATGTATTTATCACTTTAAATGGACCTAGCCATTTGGGGCATACTTTATCACTACAAAATTTTTTTAAATAAATCATATCTCCTTGTTTATATTCATGAACCTTTTTTTTCTTTTTCATAAATTCATTAAATGTTTTTATTTTGTGATTCAACTTGTCAATAATTTGTTTATAATTAATTGGAATTTTCATACTTACGTTTTTGAATTTCGGCGCGTTGAAGAATACTTCATATGGTGCATGATTTGTTGTTATGTTGGCATTAAGATTAATTCTTTTCCATATATTTTTAATAAGAGAATTCATTGACTGGTTGATGGATATTCGAAGTACATTTCCTATGTCTTTATTTACTCTCTCAACAATTGAATTACCAGTTGGATTATTTGGAGATGATTTCACATGATTTATGTCATTTAATTTTAACAAATTCCCGAATTCTTCTGAAATAAACTGCCGACCATTGTCGGTCAAACAACTCAGTGGTGCACCGTGAATTGATATCCATTTTTTATCAAACGCCTTTACGACCGATTTCGATGTTATATTGTTCAGGATGGCCGTCTCTGTGTATCTAGAGAAAAGATCAGTCATCACCAAAAGATAAAAATACTTATTTTGAAATTTTCCCTTAAAATGACAGTTTTTTATTGGACCTTTTATATCGATAGCAACACATTCGTTAGGCTTAAACACAGATAAATCGTTCTTTGTTATTCCGTTTTATTATTGAGGTCTTTAGATATATTGCATATATGACATTTTGAACAAATCTCGTCAATAATTTTACGCATGTTAGGTATTTGAAAATAGTTTTTTAAGGTCATTATAAGTTTAGTATAACCGGGATGTACTAGGTCGTCATGAATTTTTCTAATAAATTCATTTGATATTTCAAAACATGTTTCATTAGTATTCTTATATTTTAAATTCAGATTTCTCTTAATCTTATCAAGTGTATTAATATTTATTTCTAAAAGGTGCTCGTCAAACCGCAGTGTCTTATTAGGTATCAAATATAATCTTGAAAGTGAATCTGCATATTCGTTATCGCTTCCATTCACATGTAATAACGTATAGTCATACTCTTCAATAGTTAATTTCCATCTTTCAATCCTTTTTGTCAACTCACCGATAAAAGTCAGATTTTTGTTATCAGTTAAGATATATATTTTGGAATTATACATTAATGATTTATATGCTTTAGTGATTTTATAATAGCCAGTACTTCTTTTTCGACCACAGAATAATTTTCTTCGGAACCAATGAATTTAGAACTAAATATACCTATTAATTTGTCGTTTTTAGCGAGAACAGATCCAATACCGGGTTTGATTTTTTCACTGTTCTTATCAAATTAAAAATTTTATTTTCAAATTCATCGAGAGAGTACGTTTTTGTTTTATCTACAATTTCGTTATCAAAACTTTTTTCAACTATTCCTACGTCAATTTCATATTCAGAGCCGTCTAGTGAAATGTATCCTTCTTTTAAATTTATGACAGCTTTATTTTCAATCAAAAATCGCATTCCTAGAATCGCATGTTTATTAGGGTTTGGTAAAACATAGAATTTAGACATATATAGATTATTTTTATCATTTTCCAATTTAAAACTCAAATTTATTTCCTCATTGATTTCGACGTCTCGCCGTTTGCTATTTCTGTTGTTTGAGGTATAGGTAAGGAAACTGGCATCAGTTCAGAGGTTTCCACGAACCCTTTCGAGATAAAGTTCTCTGCTGAACCCGTGTCTATCAAGCCATTGACTCTCGAATCGTTAATGAAGACGGGAATTTCGATTGTTTTAGGTTTACATTGGGGAAGTTAATTGAAAAAGTCTTTTTTTTCTGAGTTATTCTTGTTTGGTTTATCGTTTTTAAGTTTTGATTTTTCGCATTCTCGGCATTCCTGAGTACTATGAGAGTAGGTTCTATGGAATTTACGAATTTATTACCTGCGGAGTTCATGAAAATGCGGTGACTGGGATGGGTATCATATTTTTGATTCTGTTTTTCTCTGAATTCATTCATTACATCTTTATGTTCGGAAAATTTTTTTCTCATTTTTTTCATAAATGTTATCATTTCCACAAGAACTCTAATAATCGTATCAAAGTCTCTGTTAGGATGTTTTAATTTTAAAATTTTGTAAAGTCATCTAGTCCGTTGTAGAAAATTTCTTGGATTTTTCCATTTCTTATTGTTTCATTCCAATCAAGACAGATAGCAATTTTATTGTCTGTTATTTTGATTTCTTCAAGGTAAGCATATATTGTGTAATATTCGTTCTGGTTAATGGTCGCTGCTTTATTCTGATACTTATAGGCTGTATTATAGTTATACTTGAGTTTGAGAATCTTGTTGAATTTCATCGGCCGAACTTACTTCTCCAATCTTGTATTGAAGGTTAATGTCAATGATCTGGGTTAAGACTTCTAATTAGATTTAATCTGACCATTTACAGATTCTTGCGAGTTCCTTAAAACTAATTCTCCAGCTGATAATATCTTGTTCATCTAGTGATACTAGGGTATTTATCTTATGTGTAATTCTCAGACCCGAATTTTCATTTTTGTATTCGAAACTTGCACTATCAAATCGTGGATCATTTACTATCGTAGTTTGGATTTTGTTTTGTTCCCTTTTAATTTCTTCTTCAATTTGTTCAGGGGACTTTATGCTCCTTGAGCTCAAGTTGAAGTAACCTCCGAAAACAAGCTGGTTTATTAAAAAAGACTTTATTGAATGATCGTAACGTTTCCGGGTTCTCCAACGACTTAGAGCCCCCCCCTCAGATTTGAAAATCCAAATTGGTAAGAGTATAGGGTATGTTTCTTATTCCAAATAGGCGTAAAATCTTGAGATAAATCTAAATATGTAATTAATTTTTAAAAACCGAAGATATAAAGACATTTACAAAATTTGGTGCTTTGCACCAAATTTGGTAAATGTCTTTATATCTTCGGTTTTTAAAAATTAATTACATATTTAGATTTATCTCAATATTTTACGCTTATTTGAAATAAGAAACATACCCTATGCTGTTACCAATTTGGATTTTCAAATCTGAGGGGGGGTGCTCTAAGTCGTTAGAGAACCGAAAGTTCTATAAACATCTTCAAAAAAAACACTTTTGAAAGCCATCGCACTTATGTGTGTAAAATAAGTCTGATGGGCAGCTAGTTGTTTTCTTTGCAAAATTTTTGGAACAATATATCGTATTTCGAGTATGTCTTTATCCTATTAATCACCTTAACAACATTTTAAGTGATTCATATAATGCAGGGATAAATTATTTGCCACCAAATTGCCCTATGTATAACACAATGTACAGTCAAAATTGATAGAATTGTTTTTTTTTAAAAGGGAAATAAACCCTTTATGTTTTCCTACCATAGAGTGAAACCATCAGTTGCGCAAGAAACTATGTTTCAAAGAGGAATTTTGTGTTCTTCAATTAATGATTTAAATGTTTCATATATAGAAACCTCTGTAGTATCTGTTTCTAATATTTTAGAATCAAGTTTATTCTGCTATCTTGAAATCATTATCAATATAACGGCAGTAAACCATAATAAGTGCTCTACCATAACTAACTGTTGATTCATCAATCTGAACTGAGTTTTTTTTATTTCTCCTGCAAGTTGGATTTCAATAATATATGAAACTTCATTAATTATTCTTCTGATCGTGTCATTACTCATAGGAATTGAATTTAAAGTACTATTGGAATCTAGATTTAGCACAGTTTATAACAGTATTTCAAAGGCAGGATTTATTATTTTTCCTGCTGTACTGTGTGGTAAGCCTGCTTTAGCAATTATCTGTGCAATCTGGTATGAATATAATAATTCTTTATTAATGTTTTTTTTCACACATTGAAGAACATATTTGGAACAGTAACCTTTCTCAAATTCTAATTTTTGATCCTGGAAAAAATTAAGAGGTTTATCTTCATACTCCAGATGTTTTCTAAAATGATCAATCAGTTTTAGGATTATCATGGCTCTATTTGAAAATGGGTTTTCGAAAAACAGGCAAAACGGCAATTATGATTATGTGGTGCAGCAATACATCTATTAGATAAATAAATATTTTGGTATTTATTATTTTTTTCGTCTTTCATAAATCGAGGTTAAAAAAATTTAAAATAAAATGTTGATAAATAATTTAGAAAGCTTTAAAAAAAGAGTTTTAAAAAAATTATGGAATTTATAAAAAAACTATTAAAGTAGTTGATTTTATTTTGTGGCAGCTGACAGCTGGCACATTGATATTTTATAACGATAGATAGATGACAGCTGATATAAATTTTCGGGAATCATTTCTCACTAATATATATAAAAAATCTCAACATAAAAGGTTGGGTACGTAATTCTTAATAACATATTTGACCCTTACATTTGACTTGATATTTTTTTTTAAAATAAACCCCAATTATAAAAAAAAGACGGTATTATGTCAAATTATTTAACGTGCTTTTATTTTTATAATCATCTGTTTTTGCAAATCAAAAAATCTTAAATAATATATTTTCGGAAACAAAAAGTTATATATTTCTTACATCAAATTTTCGTCCGAAAAAAATTAAAAATCGCCCCACCCCCCCCCCCTTAAATAAAAAGAATTAACTCTTTTTGGACGATATCACCCAGGTTGAGAAACACTGGTCTATATGATTTTACGAATATATATTTCAACAAGATAACGACTCTAAGGATACATCAAAGCTTACAAGAGAATATTTTGGAGAAAAAAGATAATCAATCTTCTTCCTTGCACTTCATAGATTTCAGATTTTAATCCATTGAGACACTTTGGGCTTTTATAAAATTCAAATTAGCAGAATTTAAACTCTTAAATCTAAGTGAATATAAATTAAAATTGATGAGGTATATATCTCAATAAGTCCTGAAATGTGTAACAATCTAGCCCTGGGTTTTAGGAAGCGCTAAAATGCTGTGTATGAAGCTGTGAGATAGCATAAAAAATTTTATAATAAAAAATTGCGTTTATTTTGGAAATTTTTTTTATTAAAGATCATTAAAAAATAAGATTTACACACATTTATATGACATTAGAAATATTTGAAAACATAATTAAATATATTTTTTTTAAAAAAAAATAAAGTGTTTTTGACGTGTAAAAAGATAGCGAGACGAAAATATAATGAGTTTTTGATCTTGCATTTATTTTGAAATAAACTATATATATATAGTGTAACCTCTCAGTAACAGTACCTCAAAATAACTGGTTCCCTCAAAATCGAATTTTTTAACAAAATAATTAACCAGAAGAGAATTTTGTATGTCTATGAACGTTTAATAACGGTTTTATACTATTTTTAAAGCCGGTTTTTTTTTTGTTTTAGAAAATTTTTATTCTGTTATTAATAAAAATTAAAAAAATAACCCACAAAGGTCTTAAAATAAAAAAATAGCAAGCGATACTGATTCAATAGACAATTATGGTGTGTTTATGTTCAATTTTACAATAAATTTTTTTTATCTTAATTAAGTCAATGAAGAAATTGTTAAAATGAAACACCCGATAAATAAGATAATTTTTATCAATTTTATCAGAATGATACAGAGTTTCTTAAATGACAAATAAAATATTTTATAGCTGTAGAATTTTTTTAAATTGTTATATTATTTATTGCAACTCGCATCAGAATTTTTAGACTGTGTATTTGGTCTAATAAATATTTTTTTGAGAAATAAAATAAAAGACAGACTAATGTTTAGATTTTTTAGAAGATAAAATAACAAATAATAATTTTTAACAATTTTTATATATAATTTACTTGACCGGTATTTTACAATACCGGTCAAGCAAAAAAAGTCACTTTGAATACCAGTATTGCGAGGATACATTATATATATAATGAATTCCCTTAAATATGATCACTCTTAAATGTGCACTGTTTTTTTCTAAAATTTAATGATAAAATCATTAATATAAATGACCCTTTTTTGAATAAGAACATCAAATAAAATAAAAATGTGGTAATAAGGGCACATATATTTTTTCTATTTCAAAAAAAAAATTGACTCTTAAATATGAACAAAGAAAAAATTTTTAAAAAAATAGATAAAAATAAAAATAAATAAGTTATAAAATCAATAGAAAAATAAATTCGGATCATAAAGAGAAAATGCCCCCAGATGGTATCATAAGGGGATAATGCCACCAAATAAAAATAATTAAACCCCCTTAATGAGACAATAAAACAACCTAGGTGTTCTAAATAATTTGCAAGAAACAAGTATTGCCGATTATTTATAAAAAAAATGATTTATGATTCAATACAGTGTTTATACTGTAAATAAGATATGAGACTTGTTAGATATAAAAATCTCCACTAGGTTTAAATTGGAGGCGTGTGAACAAAGTATGTGTAAATTATAAGACCATCCTTTCTATTTTACATAATAGTTTCTATCATTCAGCGTTTTCTCTAAAAAAATTTAAACGATTATATATTTTGATAAAAATGACTAAACAATCAAACATCCCTAGCTTTGTTTGTGTTGATCAAAAAACCATATTAAGAATAAATAAAAGAATGATTATATTGATAAAGCAGTGGTTTTAAAATAAATAATCCTATTAGGTGGTTTTGAAAAGATTGTCCAAAGTGACGAAACAAAATTAAATCATAATGCTAAATCACCTTGAGTAAGATCAATAAAACATGAGCTGACTGGGCAATTACTATGGAGATGTGAGTACAGTACTCGCTAAGGGCTTTGCTTGTATGGTACCAGATAGAAGTGCCTCTTCTTTAATACCGATAATTAAGAAAGTTGTGCGTACTAGTTCAGTTATACATAAGGATATGTGGAAAGCTTACAATACTTTAAATTCACGACAAAATTATAGTCACTCGAAGATTACTCATAAATATAATTTTGTAGATCCTGAATCAGGAATACACACAAAAAACGTTGAGAGTTTTAACAATAAAATCAAAACAGAAATTAAGTCTCAGAAAGGTGTAAGAATAAATGATAGAGCTGAATTTTTAGAAATATTTATTTTCATCGACACTTTAAAAGAAAATGTTTTCGCCGAGATGTTAAATCTATTAAAAGTCTTTTAATTCATTTTTTATATAAATTCTTAATTTTTAATTATTAATTTTTTTTATAATTTAATTTTTTATAATTTATAATTTAAAAATTTAAAAATTTAAAAATTCAAAAATTGAAAAATTGAAAAATTGAAATTTTTTTTATAATTTTAATCATAAGGAGATGATGCAACCTGGGGCATTATCTCCTTATGATCCAAAATTTCTTTGAATAGCTTAGCTTCTCAAATTAAAAAATTCTGAATTTAGTAATCTTAAAGGTATAATTTTCTTAAAAAAATGTAAAAAACATAGTTGAAAATTTTTATAAAATCTAATTTTTTATTCGAATAATAGCCCCAACTCTGCTGAAATGCGATTATATATTTTTGATGATGTATAAAATATGTAAAATAACAGAATAATTATATTTGGTTAACTAAAAATACGTTCAAAATAAATTTTAGTAGAGAAAAAGGGATACTACGCGGGTTGTATATCTTGAATAGGGGTTTACGGAAGATTTTAGTATATTAATGGGTTAATTGCTTTACATCACTTGTTATTTGTATAAAATCAGGTTAAAAAATCGGTTATACAACGATTAACAGCTCCTCTCCCATAAAAAAATCAAAAATCGAAACGGTAGAAGATCCCATCAATAAATGATCATAAAAATCTTTTAGAATCTTAAGATCTACTCATCTATATATATTTTATAGCTTTATATTATAAAGTATTTATATAGATGAGTAGATCTTAAGATTCTGATGGATTTTTATTATCATTTATTGATGGGATCTTCTACCTTTCGATTTTTGATTTTTTTAAGGGAGGGGGTGTATCAAAAGTTACTTTTATTATAAATATTTGTAAAAAAAAGACACACCATGTTGAAACGTTTAAACTGAGCTCATGATTATGATTTTTTTTTCATTTCACAAAAAAAAGAAAAATTATTTTATTTTGAAGATTTTAGAGGCAATACCTGAACATAAAATTTGTAATAAGTGAAAAAAAAGAAATGTGAATAAAACAAATAACAAAATATAATTTCGGTTAGTACTGGAAATGTTTCAAATGTAAAGGAACAAGTAATATTTTGTCTGATTGTTCTCTTGCTGATAAGAGAAAACACCTTTAATTTTCTTTAAATTTTCTTTCTATTTTTTCAATAAAAACCATTTTTGAGCCTCTTATATAATGTAAAATTGTTAAATTGGTGAAGACATATACAAAAACCTGCTTTAATTATTTAGAGAAAAAAATATTTGTTTTGTCAAAGAGAATCAAAGACCACCGGGAAATGTTTTGAAGGAGGTACAAATTGATGAAACATACTGGGCAAAAAAAGAAAATATGATGTTGGGGATATAGGGAAACCAGTTTGGGTTTGTGGAGCCGTAGAATACTCTAACTGGATATTGTTATTGCCAAGTAGTAGAAAAAAGAGACGCCCAAAAATTTGTTACCTCTTATTGATAAATACATTAAAAAAGACATATATAGTTTCGTATAAGTGGTCAGTATATGAAAAGATTCAGGATAAATACACAGATGGTGTGGATCATAAGCATTTTTTTGTAGATCCAGTAACTAAATCCAATACTCAAATGATTGAAAATCTTTTGCTTCACTTAAAAAAAATAAAACATTATAATTATGGTATCATTCTTGATACACTACATGATCATTTAAACGCTTTAATGTTTTTTATAAACTATAAAAACATCGAATTTAGTGAGTTTTTAATGATTATATTAAATAGTTTTATTTAATTTTGTCATTTTTTATTTTTTATTTTTTATATATAACAGTAACTTGTGATCAGGTTTCCCGCACCCCCCCTTAAAAAAATCAAAAGTCGAAACGGTAGAAGATCCTATCAATAAATGATAATAAAAATCTTTTAGAATTCTAAGATCTACTCATCTATATAAATATTTTATAATATGAATCTATGAATTAAAAATTTCTAAATTTGTTGCTTTGCACCAAATTTAGAAAAGTTTAAATCCATAGCTTCATATTATAAAATATTTATATAGATGAATAATCCTAGGATTCTAAAAGATTTTTATTATCATTTATTGATGGGATCTTCTACCGTTTCGACTTTTGATTTTTTTAGAGGGGAACTGTTGTAGAACCAAAAAAATCTGTATTTTATTAAAATGTAATAAATATCTGTATATCTAGAATATTAAAGATTTTTAAATATTATAAACCATATTAATATCTCTATTCACTATAAATAGTAATTATCTGTTATTTAAATTAATTTTTTTATTATAAAATAATTATATATTATATTACATTCTGACAACATCCATAGCTGCCAACCCAGAGAGTTGTCTCCAACCATAGTCTTATGATCTTTGGTTCCTGGTGTTCCAATAATACGTCACTTCCTAAGCTACCCA
>SDVU01000652.1:0-11568 GCA_016256075.1 Dictyocoela muelleri | reverse complement strand
TAACTCGTCATAAGAAACTCAAATATTCTTTTATTTTTTCATAAGCTCTGTTGTATGAATGTTTACCTGGTCCCTGAGTGAAAACTCAGTGCCAAATAAAAAAACAATTTTTATCAATTTTACGGACTATAAAATTTTTATTTTCAAAAAGTTGAAAAGCTCAAAATATTATAATCGTTGAATAAAGTTTTAAAATTTGTGATTAAATTTAGACAAAATCTTAATCATATATTTAAAATTTAAAAATTAAAATAGTTTTTAGACTCAATGACTTTAATTATAATAACAATGAATTATCAACTTTAGACTTATAAATTTAAAATTTATCAACTTATAAATTTAAAATTTAATTTTCCGTTTCCCTTTGGACTCATTAATGAATTTTAATTTCTTGAAAATTTAACTACCCCAAATGTTTTTTGATCTTTTTTTATCAAACAGGCCGACAAAATGGTCACTCTATCCCTCTACATTCCCTAAAAATGATAAAAACAATTATGGTGGAAAAGTAAAACTTCCAGATTCTCTTCTATACGATCTTGTACAACTACAGCTCCCAACGCCTTACATATTTGAGATAAAAAATAAAAACTATTCAACATATTGTGGTGTTCTTGATTTTACAAGTCAGGAAGGTGAAATAATTGTACCTGAATGGCTGTACAACCAACTTAACTTTAGTAGTACATCATTAATAACTCTTAAACATGTTATTCTGCCAATAGGCAAGTCTATTAAGCTGTTGCCTCATTCAATCGAGTTTTTGGAAATAGATTCTGTCAAACGCGAGCTTGAGATGCAATTGAGAAATTATCCAGTTTTAACTAGAGGTGACGATATTGTACTTGTGTTAGAAAATACTAAAATTACATTTAGTGTTACGGAGACTGACCCTAAAGATATTGGAATTTATATTGTTGATGTTGATTTGGCAGTTGAGTTTTTGCCTCCTATTGGTTATGAAGAAAAACTTGAAAATGAGAAAAGTATATTAAAGTTTATTGAGATTTACGATCTTGAGGATGGCCATAAAAGTGTTAGAATGAATAAAAATGGAATTTATTTTTGTAGAGATATGAATTTAAAATAAATAATCTTTAAGGTTCTTAATCTTTTAATTTATGCTTTTTAATAATAATTTTTTATATACTTTTTTAATTTATACATTTTTAATTTAATTTCTTAATCATATTTTTTTAATCATATTTTTTTAATTTTATACTTCTTAAGTTTTTATATTCAAAATACGTTTTTAAATTTAACTTATTGATTTTTAAAACTGAAATGTTGATTTCAATCGAAAAGTAAATTTTGTTTCGAATTTTATTTATAAGAAATAAAAGTCTGGGATACATGATGTTTTTTTCAATTATATCAATTTTTACTAAGAAAAAAAATAATGAAAATTTGTTAGAGAATTTAGAGAATAACCATAATAGATTGAAATCAAATTTATATGGTGAAATTTATAATGATCCATATTCAAGAGTTATTATTAGTAGAAAAGCGAGAAATAAATGATATTTTGTTTTAACTTTTTATTTTATAATAATTTTTTTCTTATTAAATGTTATTTTTTACCGAGTTAACATCAAAGCGCAATGTTTTAATGTAAGGTTAGAAAATAAGAGTAATATAGTTATTGTTAAGTTTTTAATAATAATATTATTATGGTTATTAAAGCTTTAAAAATGGGTTTTACATAAATGATAGGTTAAAAATAGGTATTATTCTTTTCTTGTATATATAAAGAAAAGTTCTTGAAAATCAAAAAGCAGTCTGTTTTTTTGCCTTTGCCGAAAAAAACGGGCATTTTAATTAGCGAAACACCAGTTTTTCGGCAAGATAATTTTATAATTTAATTTTATATACTAATGAATCAAGTATTAAATTTTAAGAAATAAAATTGGAAATATTTTAACATACAAAAAATATAGATAAAATTTTGACTGAATAATAAACAATTTTATGTCTAATAAGGGAACCTAGAGTATTTTTGGTTATTGATAATTGTAAGGTTATCGAACAGAAATACAATGGTCGTTTAAGTTTAACGTTCCGAAATAAGTTTCATGAATTTCAATAAAAAAATATAAAAAATTGAATAATAATGAGACTTTAAATGATGAATTTATTAGAAGAAAGTCATTATAAAAGAAAATGAGCTAAGATTTTCCCTTAACCAATAGACTTAGCGTAAAAAGAAGCAAAAACATGGAGACTAAAATTTCCAAATTAAAAATGATTAATGTCATCATAATAGTGGTAAGTGATCACAAAAACATCGCGAAATATTGTTAATAATATCTATAAATGAGATGGTATTGAATATTTAATTGCAATTTAACCAATAATTTTATTGGGCGCTTGAATAAATTATATGTTTATAACTTTTTTCTCAAAACTTAAACCTTGATTTATGAGTATAAAATTAAATTATAAAATTCTCTTGGCGAAAAAACGGGTGTTCTGCCCACTAAAACGTCCTTTTTTCGCCAAAGGCGAAAAAAAATAAACCGGGTGTTGTAGTACTATTATCATACACATTTGAGGGTGTACAATTTTTTTAAAAAAATATCCTTGTTCCACATGAAATGAAATTTTAAAAATAAAGAAAACAATAAAAAAAAATAAAAATATTTTAAGTTTACTATTATTTAGCAATGAAAATCGGCTTACTAAGCAAGTTAGTTTTCTCATTTCTTATAAAAGGATATAAGTTTCAAAATTTTTGAAAAACACTTTCATCTCTATATCTTTTAGAGATGAAATATTTTATATCTACCCCAAATCCTTCAATGGTATTAATATTACACCCTTAATTGGGTCTACAAAGTTTAGGCTATGGTTCACCTTCCTATGAACATATTTATTTTCTAATTCAAGATATACTCTCTAATTATCTGTATGTATAACGCTTACCTCTCTAACATGTTTTAAAATCAAAGGCATGAATGTATTTTATTTTCTATTACATACATTATATAAAATTATCTTATTTGATTCTCGCTCTAGCATGCCTAAAACTTAGTGCCCATTTAATTAATCGTCCTTATTATATTTTCCTTTTGAATTTTGATTTATATATTGCAATTACAGTATTATCACCTCCTATTCTAATATTATCTTGATAATCTTTCAAAAGCTCGCTTATAGAAATTAAAATTTTTCTCACTGTTTTTCGGGAAATATCATATCTAATAAATATCTTTAATTTTATTCTCAGACAAAATATCCTCGATATAAATATTGTATCTAAAAAATAAATTCACGAATTAAAAAAAGGCGGTTCATTCAATATTGCAATTTCTTGGCGACATTATCTTCTGGTAAATTTGGCAATGTTTATTTTGTTCTTAAGAGGTTTGGCAGAACCGATACATTATTTACATAATTTTGTACATATAATTTCTTCTAATATATTTTTAATGTAAGCAATTTTTAAATTTATTTTCTACGATAAGTTACTTTTCATTGGAATGAATAGTAAAAAAAACAATACACCCGAAATTCGCATGATTTAAATTCCTATTAGCCATAACCCGTATTTCATCAAAGACGTAAGACGGACTTATGGATTTTACATAAATGATACATTAGAAATGTTTATTATTCTTTTCTCGTATCTATAAAAAGGTTCCTGATAATCAAAACATAAATATTGTCAGCATATATATAGGAAAGATATTTTAATATAAGTTGAATATTTTTAAGACGTTAAAGTAAAAATATATTTGTAATTTATAGAACAATATATTCAAATTAACAATCTCCTTTACTACATATTTATATTACTGTTGTACATGGAAATTTTTAGTTAAGCTAATAATAAGGTTATTTTTAATAATTTATATAATTATATAAATTATTGTAACTTCGATGAGATGATTTTACTTTTTAGATAATATATTGATGTCCCCGGGAAGCACACGTCCATAAATAAGTAATTGATTATATATGGACATTTGTCTTGAATCACGTTTTTTCATCTTCAAAGAGTTAAAGGCATCATCGTTTAATGATGGTAATTGCATGAGGGGTACATTGCGCGTCCTTATATACCTTTAAATCCCGTCATCTTTTAATTACTGTCAAAAATACCATCAAATTTTAGTTTAACCTCCAAAAACTTTCATAATCTGTCGTTAATCAGGACATATTTTCTCCCCCGAAAAATAGTTTTATATTATTAACATTTTGTCTCGTTGTTTTATTCTTTACGTCAATTATAAAAGTATCCTCATTGAGAATTTAAATTATTTTGAAAGGGGACAGACCATTTATCATGAACTTTATCTGGGCTGTTTTTCTTTTTTTTATATCATATCGCCTATATTATATTTATGCTTTATTATTTTGCCGTTTCGCTTATTTTCGTTATCTTTACATATTTTGAACTCTTTTTATTTCACAATTTTTAATACCGGTTCTATATTTCTCTTAAAAATATCGATAGGTGAATATTTAAAAACTAATTCATATAGATAATAACCTATTCTCGAATAACTTGTAAAGTTTAAACCTATGAAGATATTTCTGATTAGCTCGTTTAAAGTTGAACTACGAGATATTCTACAATTCGTCCAAATAATGCTATTTTTCTTTTCTTATATTCCGTTGCAAGAAGATTTATATGCTGAAGTCAATTTATGGCTTATTTTATTTTCATTTAGATTTCTTTTGAATTTGGAACTTATATATTGTCTCCCCTGGTCTGATAGAAAAATTTTCGGTATACCATATTTAACACACCATTTTTTAATTTTTTTAACATCGTTTTCGTAGTGATATCAAATATTTTAAATATATCTGTGAATCGACTGTATATGTCTGTGTAGGTAATAATGTAAAAATATTCATATTTATCTGCGGTCTTGAAATGTCATAATTTAATTGGTCTAAAAATATCACTCGAAACAAATTCAATACATTTATTACCAAATAAAAATCCTTTAGAGAAACCATAAATTTTGGACGTGTTTTTTGTTCTCATACAAACTTCACATTGTTCAGTAATTGATGATTTTTTTTCAGGCGAGTACAGTAAAAATAGTTTCTTAAAGTAAGAAAGGTTCGACGTGTCTCAGGGTGTATTAGTTGATTGTTTAAATCTCTTAAGAATTCATTTTTATAGTTATCGGGTATTACGATTCTTTTATTTTTATCATTTATAAATTTATTTTCATTTATGATGAATTTTCTTTCCTTCGCCTTTTCATTTATTTTTATATTTTCTTTTTGAAATATTTTAAAATTTTACTAGTCAATTTTTATTAGTATATTATTATTTAATAAATTTATTCTAGAAAAGGCGTCGGAAAAAAAAATTTTCCGCCATTAATGTGTTTAATTTCATAGTTAAATTCTTTAATTAAGAGATTCCATCGTTGTATTCTATTAGTTAGGGGTTTTCCTGGAATCAGATTCTTATTATCAGTATGAATTATCACTTTGTTAGTGAAGATTATTGGCTTGAAGTATAGAAGCGACTTAATGATAGCAAATAATTCCTTTTCAGATACTGCATAGTTTTTTTCGGATTCATTTAATTTATAATATTAAACGCCAATCGATTTGTTATTTTGTGATAATACACTCCCAATCGCACATTCAGTAGCATAAGTGTCAAGTTAAAACTCGCCATAAGGGTCAGGATATTTTTGTTGTATTTTCAATTCAATTTCTTCAATGATTTTAGATAACTCATTTGAATCTGCAGAGCTCCAGAAGAATGCAGGATTTTTTGATAATTTTTTTTGTTAAAAACAAAGTTTTATTACTTGCTTTTCTTATAAAGTTCCTGTATCAATTTATGATACCTATGATACGCTGAATATATTTTTATTTTTTGGTTTAATCTCTTTTAAGGTATTAATTTTATCAACGTTTGCTTTTATACCTTCAGCTGATATCGTGGTCTTAAAAAGGATATTTATTTTTTTTAAAAAACTCGCATTTATCAAAATTAATTAATATGTTATTTTCATATAATATATTTGAAACTTGTTTGATATGTTGCAGATGAATGTCTTCAGTTTCTGAATGTATTAGAATATCCTCAAGGTAGACCTTTACAAAATCATAATTACCAAACAAATTGTCCATAGCTTCCTGAAACGTACAAAGTGCGTTTATTAAACCAAACTGAATTCGAAAAAAATCATATCCTTTATTATTTATCGAGAAGGCAGCATACTTAATAGAATCTTTGCTGGTGGAATTTGTTAATATCCGAGATTCAGATCTATTTTTGAATAGATAGTTGAGTTATCTAATTGGGTAAGGATATCATTTACAGTTGGAAAAAAATAAGATGTGGGTACAGTAAATTTGTTTAGTGCTCCGAAGTCAATGAGCAACCGAATCTTTCTATTTATTTTTAGTATTGGAAAAAATGGAGAGCAATAAGCTGAATTTTTTGCTCTGATTACGCCGAGTGTTATCAATTTTCTTATTTCATCATTAACCAAATGAATAATTCTTGGTTATATTCTATATGATGGCATGTTTATAATCCTTTCTTCTCTAAGTTTAATGTGGTGACTGGCTGATTTTATCATTCCTAAAGGTTTATTGTTCAATTATATTTTATAATTAACTCGCGAAATTCTGGATTTAAATTATGTTTTAAATTTGTTTTTTATGTGTTTTTAGTATCAATTGATTGTCGAATTCATTGTTTTTATTAGTAACTGTTATTTCTTAGTGCTTTACGCCCAGAGTTAGAATACCAACAGCGATATCAATACAAGCGTTGTTATCTAATAAAAAGTTAATGCCTAAAATACCCGATAATGACATATTCTTTATAATTTTAACCTTGATTTGTATAGAACTGATTCATATTCTTGTATATTAAATAATATACTGGTTTAATTTGCAGTTTCAATAGTTGACTCGTTCACTAGTATCGCAGAGCATTTTGTCGTCTCCTCAACCTTGAGTTAGTTTTCATTTACTATATTTTAATCAATATAGGAATAAACAGATTCATTAACAATTAGAAATATATAAATCTTACTATTAATTTTAGCATATATTTCAATAAGCTGTGATTCAATTCTAAGTTCTTTTATGAATGTATTTCTCTCTTTTTTCATCGTTTTTTTCAGAATTCATTTTTCTTGAATCGGCTTTCCTTTTGAGCATACGACAATTTTAAGTGTCAAGTGTCGATGTCTTATGAAATTAGCAATATTTTTTACGTCTTCGGTTTATTTTATTGGACTTATTGTCACGCTATGAGTCTTTTTTAGATCGCTTTAGCCAATTTGCGTTTCCTGATTGCCTAATTAATCTCGTCTCGGTAGTGTCAATAAGATTATACATTTGATCAATGTCATTTATGTTTAATCGAATCATTTCAACTGAGTCCTCTATAAAGACATTAGTAAAAAGCCGTTTTATCCAAACTGGACCAAAGATCTAGTTTGAACAAAACGACCACTTTCGAATAAAAAAAAGGGTCGTAGATTTTTTTTCAAAATACCCATATGACCAATCTAAAAAAATAAATTTTTAAAATTGATATACTAATCAATAAATTTAAATTAATTAATTCAAATTTATAAATTCAAATTAATAAATTCAAATTAATAAAATCAAAGTAATAAATTCAAATTAATAAAATAAATTAATTTTCTAAAAAAGAATAATTAATTCTTAAAAATTATTTGCTAAAAAATATTTATTAAATGCTGAAATCATATACCATGGCCACAGTTTTTAAAAATAAAATGTCAAAATATTCATTGTATTTTGATATAACTTTTCTTAATGAATCAATTTTTTGTTTAAATTTACTTGATAAATTTTTATTTTCTCTCGTTGTTAAAATATCATTTATTTTCTTTTCTTGAATATGATCCTTGTTCGCAAAATCATGATAAATTTTACAATAGAAAAATGATTTCCCTTTTAATGCGCATTTAAGGATCTATTATATCCTTCACAGACATTTATTGTAAAAGGGATTTCATTCAATAATCTTTCAAAACAACTCCAATTACATAAAGAATTTTAATCAGTATTTATAAATTTTTCATAAAATAAATCAATTGTTGCTATTTCTTTCTGATAATTAAATTTTTCTAAATACTTTAAATAAAATTTTTCAAACATTGCGTCTTAATCTTGTTTCGGAACAAAGGCAATTTCAAGTAGCATTTTATATATAACCTAAATTATTTATCATTTTTATATTTTATGACCAAACCATTTTTTTGGATATCTCGCCATATAATTTGTGAAAAGTGGAAAAGGCAATAATAAAATTTTGTTCTATCAATTTTTTTTGCAATTTTGATAGGTGAACTCTCAAAATCTAATACCCAATACTTATTTTGATCTATATATACAAATTTTTTCAATTCAATAAAAAATTTTAAGTATGCATTTTTGTTTTTTGAAGATAAAATTCTTTAAACAATTGGTATATAATTATCAAAAATCTTAGTATAAATTTTATAAATTTGACGAAAATTATATGGCGGCATTTCAAATGTTTCATCTGATAACCATGTATCGGGATTTTTTAAAAAAAATGAGTCTTTCAGAATTTGCTAATATAATTATCCTTTTTTTATCAAGAACACCGCTATCATATTGCAGGTATTTAGTAACATTCATTGTTTTTTTAGCTCAGAAGGTATATCGTTCGTAGAATCATAATTAAAATTTTTTTATTCCCTAACTCTATTTATCATTCTATATATACTTCGGTGTTTCGAGATTTTATATATTTCGGCCGAATCAAGATTTTTAAATATCTCTGTAATTATCTGTTCAGTATTTAAATATGATTATTTAGCCAATTTCTATATGTTGTTTTTAACAATGATCTTTTTGACATCATCATTAGTTGTGGGAATACAGGTATGAAAGATTTCTTTTTCATTTAAAATTTTTTCTTCATCAGTTATTAATTTACAGTTGCATTTTTGTCGTGGCATTTTCAAATTTTCGAGGAAGTTTTTATTTTTTTTAAAATAATATAAATGTTTTTTATATATTAAAGCATCATTTTTTCTTTCTGTATTTAAAAAAATCATTTTTTCATTGTTTTCAAAACTTTTATTCATGTGAAGGGGTTTTTGCAAAAATTTTATTACACATTATTTTTTTGTTCGAAATGTGTCAAATAATCGAGTTGTCACGAAGCCTACATTTGATCAATGTCATTTATGTTTAATCGAACCATTTCTAACTGAGTCCTTCTTGAAAGACATTAAGCCAAAAGCTTCTTTTATTTTTGTATTTTTCATTTCATCGTTCCAGTTTAAGTATATACTTAACTTATGCGACGTCATTATTATTTTGTCTTTGAATTTATTTATTCTTAGATAATTATTTTTCTTTATGTAAGAAAGTTGATTCAGGTATTTACGTGATCTTTTTCAGGGTATTTGAATCTAAAAATTATATTCATAATATCTTCAACGTTATTTAAAGAACTGACTAGACTGAAATATTCTGTAGATATTGAGTATTTTAGAACCTGTCCGGCATATTCTGTTGAAAATCCTGCAATTTGTGCTGTCTGTGAAAATTTTCACACCATTTGAATTTGTTTTGTCTCTCAATGTTCTCAAGCATAGCAAAACTTCGTTTAAGTTTTATATTTGTGTTTCAAGGCTAAAATAAAATTCAAATCGTTGTGGTATTATCTCATCTTTTGTCTCGGGTCTTAAATTGTTTCTTGAGCTCAAGGTGATGTGCCCGTGAAGCACGCTTCCATAAATAAGTAGTTGATTATATATAGACATTTGTCTTTAATTACGTTTATTCATCTTCAAAGTGTTGAGTGCATCATCTTTTATTGATGGGAATTGCATGAGAGGCACATCGGCGCGTCCTTATATACCTTTAAATCCCGTAATCTTTAATAACTGTCAAAATTACCCCTAACTCTTAGATTAACCATCAAACACCTTCTTAATCTGTCGTAGTCACGACGATATGAAACTTTTAATTTACTCTATATTATATTTAAATAAATATTCTTGATATACTACATTTTAAATACTACATATTGTCAATATTAATAATTTCTACTAATAGAAATTCCACAACTATAGTCTTTAGACATTTCGTCCTGATATTTAAGTAATAGGTCATTAGTATGGAGCCATAAGCTTAGCTTTAGCGCTATTTTTTATCAATGACTCGGCATAATACAGATAATTAATTGTATTGTTGTGACTTTTTCATAGTTTAACCCTTTTTGCCAAAATGTGTCGCTTCACTCACTACCACACCTGGGGTGGTTCCTTATGTTTCTATATAAAGATTCGACAAAATGCTAATCAGCTATACTACACTGAAAAAAATGTATATTACTAATTCTGGCACTGGGTATCCATTTTGCCCCAAATTTAGTAAGCGTACATAAGAGCTCATAAAAAACCGATTTCATATTTTGAAAGATCATAGTTAAATACCAGAGGAAAAATATTTTTTTCTTTGAATAAGTTCTTTATATGGTAATATTATCTGATCAGATCTTCGATCTGATTAGATAATATTACCATATAAAGAACTTATTCAAAGAAAAAAATATTTTTCCTCTGATATTTAACTATGATCTTTCAAAATATGAAATCGGTTTTTTATGAGCTCTTATGTACGCTTACTAAATTTGGGTCAAAATAGATACCCAGTGCCGAAAAATCATATATGCTTTTTAAAAATAGGAATTCGTATAATAAAAAATCAAAGAAAATATAAATTACTTTCAATAAACTCCTTTTTGCCTAATATATTTAAGAAACCTATATACATCTCATATGTACGTTTTCGGCAAAATTTAGCTTTTCCGATATACTTTTTGTGTTTATACATAAAAATGTATACACATATATTTAAAATGCGGAAAAAATCCTAAAGAAGCGCACTTAAGCAAACAGTTGTATTTTTTATCGATATAAATGATAATTTTATGTGAACCTACAAATTATTAGAAATTATTGTGGGAAATAACATTATTGGTCGAGTATAAATTTGCGAAAAGTGTATTGCATCACCAAATTGTACGGTTTTTAAGATAATTTTAATGAAACCATTTTATAAAAATCTGATATATAAATCTCGGAAATTAATTAAAAAATCTGTTTGTAACTTTAAAATAACCAAATTGTCGAATATATTATTTTTTTAATTCTAATTACAAGCAAATAATTAATCATTTTAATCTCTTATTAGGCTAACTAACGATTAAAAAAACTTAAAGTATTTATTGAAAATTTTAATAAAAAGCGTCCGATAATAGGCAGAATAAGAAATTATAGAGAAGGACTAAATTGTTACATCAATAAAATGTGTCATGATGAATTTCGCATTTCCTGATGATGATTATAAAGATAAGGCGGCGATATTGATTCTAAATGAATTAATCGATAAGACACATGTTTTATTAAAGAGAGTTATAAATCGCTAATCTGATACATCAACATCGGCATGAAAACAGAATGACTGTGTTTAGTAAATTACATACCGATTTATCCTCTTCATACCCGGAAGAGGCAATTAACGTTTATTTAATCACGAAAAAAGAATGAGTGCAAGATTCTT
>SDVU01000651.1:0-11570 GCA_016256075.1 Dictyocoela muelleri | reverse complement strand
TGTTTGATTTTTACGATCCATTGATTTTTACGAGCCTTTTTTAAAAAACAGGGTCGTAAAAATCAAACCCTACTGTATGGATTATTTGAGAGATTTTAGTAGTTTTTAATGACATTTTTGTTCCAAAATATTTAATAAACCCAAATTTTTAAAATTTACATGTATTAATTTATAAATAATGATTAAATATGATAAGAATGTTTTAATAACTGACTATAAAATACAATTATCGATACAAAATGCTAAACAGACTTCTAACTAGATTCTCAAAAGTTTGTGCTTAACAAATAGCCAAAAAAATATTTATATGTTCTATTACATTCTATTAAGGGGATATTTATTTAATTTCTAAAATATCTTAAATACATTTTAGATCTGAAATTATTTTCTATTCTATGACAGAATTAAATTGTAAACTCAAGAATTTTTTACTTTTTTAAATCTCGAACTATTGAAAAATAGACACTTCTCGATTTATTTTTTCGTGGTTTTAATCAAAAACATTATATACATACCCTTTATATAATAATGACATAGAAAAAAGACTTATTTGAAGCTAAATACAAATATAATCATTAAAATACATGATATAGGTAAATCATGGGCTGATAAATTGATAACGAGGAAAGTGAAGTTCAATAAGTCCGAAGATACATAAAATTTATAAAGATAACAAAATTGTGAGTTTTATTCAATTTGAAATAACAATGGAATTGACGAAACACCGGATCTATATATGATTTAGCCATTTTCAGAATATAAAATCAATCTAAAATTATTTATAAAATTATATTTTTTTCTAAAGCAATTTTTAAATTATAAACAAGAAATAAAACGGGTTAAATAATCATTAAATGGTATTATTACAATAAAAAACCATACCAAAAGACAAATTAAAAGATTATTTGTTAAATAAGAAAAAAATGAGAAAATTTTAGAACGATTTGACTTGTTTAACCTCTTTTTAATATTATAAATTATCATAAAGGTTGAATGAAACCATCTTCTTGGGTATTTATTATGATAAGAATGGAGTGTAAAATTTTTAATATATATTATTGATTATAGAAAGTTATCCACATTATTAATTCTATAGATTAAGATTTTAAAAAAGTTAATTATTGACTGAAAATGAAAAGTATATTAATAATATTACTAAATATTATTTTGATCATTATAATTAGGGCTGTGTGAAAATTCGTTACCGTATTTTTTAAAAAAACCCGTATTTTTGTTTTTTTCCCCAAACCCGTATTTTTGTTTTTACAAAAAAGTATTTTCTATAAAAAAAATACCCCCCTCTAAAATGAAAAATTTATCTGTATATAAATCGTTAAGAGAATTTATAAAGATTATCCAATATTGATTATTAAAAAAAATGTTCTAACTTGTCTTTCTTGTTGTAAGGAAGTGAACTATTCCCCAAAAGAAAGTATTAGGCCTGTAAAAAACATTTATAAACAAGTCTACATTTAGATAATTTAAAGAAAAGAAAGAGTCATAAAACGCTTGAAGAAACATGCAATATTACAACTAATAATGAAATTTTCAATAAAAAATTAGTTGAGGCGTTTACTGCTGATAATATCCTGTTAAATAATCTGCTAACAACAGCCTTGAAATGATTTTTTGAGAAATATACTGGCAAAACAATCCATGACGCATCTTACTATCGTAGAATGCTTGAACCGTTATTCATTAAACAAAAACTTGAAATATATAATATTTTAAAAGAAAAAGATATTTATCTAATGTTTGATGAAACTACTGATGTTAATGGTAGATTTATTCTCAACATTTTAGGTGGGATCTGCAGTAAGTCTTCAAGAAGCAAATCATATTTAATTCGCACTGTTGAATTATCGAAAACGAACAGTGAAGCAGTTAGCCGAGAAATAATTGATCTCATGGTTGAGCTGTATGACGGTAAAATAAATTATACAAAACTCAGACTTATTGTTTCAGATGCAGCGCCATATGCAGTTAAGGCCGTAAATGATTTAAAATAGTTATTTCCTGATGTCAAGCATATAAAATGTGTAATGCACATGTTGCACAGATTATGCGAGAAAATAAGAGATCTTTTTCCACTTTCAAATTTAATAAGCTCAGAAATTAAGCGTATACTAATAAAAAAAACCAAGCTGTTTTTTGAACAACAACTAATTTAAATCTTCCAAAATTCCAGATATTGACAAGATGGGAGACATGGCTTAACTTTATGGTTTGCCTAATAGAGAATTATGATTTATACAAATTTTTTGGTTCTACAACGGTTTGTGCCACTCAAAAGAATTGAGGAAGGGCAATGAAAGTATATTGAAAAAACTACGAAATCGTCTGATAAAGAAGACCCCAGGATTTTCTTTTCATATACTCATAATTATTACTAATTTAGTCTTTTTTTTGCTACGTAAAAAAGACTAAATGAAGTAATAATTATGAGTATATGAAAAAAATCCAGGGTCCTTCTTGATCAGACGATTTCGTAGTTTTTTTAATATACTTTCATTTACCATTCCTCAATTCATTTGAGTGGCACAAACCGGGTCGCACGGTCATCGCTTAATGAAAAAAAATAAAAAAAAATTATAAATATAAAAAAATAAAAAGAACCCCTATGTTGAAAAGAATAAATAGGGCGAAAGACCATGAATTTTTCATTATATATATATATATATATATATATACCAAATAACGAGAACATAATCGGGCTTTTTAAGGTGTTAGGAGCTATTCCAAATACGAAATCATGCCCGCTATGTTAAATTAAAATGTCTATTATATCAAAGAAAAGGTCTTCTTTAGGATACATCTTGAGATGTTGCAGATGTAAAAAAGAGGTTAATATTTTATCAAATTGTTCTCTTGCATCATCTAAAATATCTTCATTTGTATTTCTAAAATATGCCTTTTATTTTTTCAATAAAAACAATTTTACTGCGAATTATGTTATGGAGAATACTGGCATAGGAGAGGGCATGTATAGAAATCTGATTTCGCTCTTTAGATCAAAATATCAAGCTTTGTGAAATCGAATAAAAGAAAATTGGGTGGGACTTTAAATGAAGTTCAAATTGATGAAACGTTCTGTGCAAGACAAAAATATGGATATGGTGATCCGGGTATCGCCACATGGATTTTTTGAGCCATTGAATATGAAACTGGGTACTGTTATGTTGAACAGGTAAAGGACAAAAAAAATCAACGTTATTACCAATAATATCTCGAGAAATTTCTGATAAGTCAATGTTATTTAAGACCGATGGCCAGCATACAATGCAATTCCCAATAAATTCAGAGATAGTGTCTGTCATAAATACAACTTTGTAGATCCAGAAACACGGGCAGGCACGCAAAAGATCGATAATTTATGGATGCATATGAAAAAAATCAAACACTATAGCTATGGCATAAGTTTGAAAACATTTACTGATCATTTATATGTTTTTATGTTTTTTAGAAATTATAAAGACTTAAAACTTTCAAATTTCTTAGAGATTATACTTAATCAAAACTAATTCCTTACTTTTTCTAAATATTTGTATTATTTTTTTTAATTTTTTTTCATTAAGCGATGACCGTGCGACCCGGTTTATGCCACTCAAAGAATTGAAGAGGGATAATGAAAGTATATTGAAAAAACTACGAAATCGTCTTATAAAGAAAGCCCCTGGATTTGTTTTTCATATACTCATAAATATAGTAATAATTATGAGTATATGAAAAACAAATCTAGGGTCCTTCTTTATCAGACGATTTCTAGTTTTTTTCAAAATACTTTCATTACCCCTCCTAAATTCTTTTGAGTTGCATAAACCGTTGTAGAACCATTTTTTTAATTAAATAAATAAAATTAATCAAGTTTATTCATCTATACACAAAATATTCCTGGAATCCAATTTTCTGGCAGAACTAGGGGAAATTAAAAAAGTAGGCTTTTTAGTCAAATACATTGCAGAATTAGAAATTGGTGATAATAGACTATCCAACAGATTATAATATAAGAGATGTGGAAAAAAAAACTGCAAAATGAGGCTTTAATAATTAAGTATAAAACTTTTCTTGAAAAAATTCTGATTTCCTTTTTTTCGACTTACATCCAATATAATGCATAGAAAAAGAAGAATTATTCCTCTACGTTCCTCTCACAACAGTCGATATATAAAGAAGTTTCAGCAAAATGGGGATAATTTTAGATGATCTCAAACGAAGTATTTCTGTCAAATCTCAAGAAATTCTTTTAGCATCATATTTTAATAAAAAATGTATTGCAACATATATTTTTAGTATTTTAAAAATTATTGTTGTATGAAAACACAGTGTTAAAATATAAAAAACCTTAAATATTAATTTTTTTTATTTTGCATTTAAAACGATTTTATTTGCCCTGTATTTTCATCTCCAAAAACACCGTATTTTATCTCCAAAACCCCGTATTTTCAACATAAGAAACCCGTATTGTCACTCAGTTCTAATTATAATTAATACATTAAATAATTTATCTAATTTAATTTCCAAAATACATGCAAGTCGAATCGTAAATCTGATGATGTATGTAAAAAAAAAAGAAAAAAGAAGAGAATATGATATAAATATTGGTCAAATACAATTCTTCTTTTTAACATATTTTGTCTTATGTGAAAAAAAAAGAAAAATATTAATAAATTTGTGTTCTTCAATTTACTAGATTCCTCATATACTCGAGTTTCAATTTTTAAAAGCATAGAGTTTGTTTATTGTTTAAAATAAGCTTAAAATCACGGCATAAATACATGGAATCAATTAATTTCTTCTCATTAAACTTTTCATTTTTCAAAAATGATGTTTTGCTCGATTTTTTAAATCAAAAATATAATAAAATTAAATGGTATCAATTACATATATTTATATCGCTATTTAAGCTTATTTGAAACAAGATAAAAAATCTATGCTTTTAAAAATTAAAACTCGAGTATATGAGGGATATACCGTTGGATAGTCCAAATTTGTTTATTTAAACAACAATTATTATTTCAAGTTTTTTCGTGCTAGATAGCTCAAACATAAACATTATCGAATGTAAAAATTTATTGTTGAGGCTCGAATCTCGTAGGCGTCACTTTAATATATAATTTTGAAAGGAAATAGCATCAATTTCTAACATATAGTTTTTACAGTGTGGTTTAGCTGATTACGAGTTAGTATATTATGAAAATTTTAGATGTGAGCTTCTCGGAGGTTGACGATGAATTTAGTGAAGCATCTAAGGCAGTGGTTGGCAACACCCGGTACATAAACCAGTGCCTGTACACGAAGCAAAATTTGTCGATCCGTAAATAAAATTTGCCGGTATATATTTATTTTACATATTGACAACAAATATAGTTCCCAGATCGGATATTTGGCTCTTACTAGAGCATTTAGACCTCTACTTCTTACTGTTCCAATAATAAGTCACTACTAAGTTAACAGAGGCCCAGAGCTGTATAAATGATATTCTTTTTCAATGAATGAGCTGTTAAAGTGTAATTAGAGGCTCACGTTTTTTGCTAATATTTTCAGAGATGCGCCGCCGCTCTTATATCACGCCTACGAAAGTTACTTCTTCGGTTCTCACCGGAACTTGGACCCCCTATGGCAAATTGGAAACTTCAATTCATAAGAGGAAAACACATAAAGCTTATTTAAAAATAAGTGTAAAATTGCAAGATATTTTTAGATATGTGAATATATTCTTATAACCTCTGAATTACTTCGCTTCTATGAAAATATTTACATATCTGAAAATATCCTGCAATTTTACACTTATTTTAAATAAGCTCTATGTGGATTCCTCTTATGTATTGAAGTTTCAAATTTCCATAGGGTAGTCTAAAGCCCGGTCACATAATTATATTTTATATATAATTTTTTTGTAAACTCTTTATGCTTAAAAGAATAAATAATTTCCTGATGAAGAGTTATTTATATTTTTACAAAATAATGATCGAATAATACAGCTTTTACAGGTCTTAAAATTATTCCTGAGTATAATATCTGTACTAATTGCAGTAAAAGGCATTCCTGAAAAACGACAAAGTCGTTCTTTCGGAAAATGTTGTTGTAATTTTTCCGAAAAAATGCCAACCCCAAATGGCCAATTTTCTTGAAATCATATTATCACAAAAGTGAAAAAATAAGATCATACATGATGGTTTTGTAATAACATGATGAAAAAATACAATAATCATATATGTTGGATGTGCATAAGAATAAATTTCTTGGTAAAATTAACAAAGACCTTGAAATTCTTCATATATTATCTTCTCAAACACATTGGTATCCAGACGATAAAGAACGAATCACAAAGATAAGGGTGAATAATCACCCGAAAAAATCTGCGGCTGAAACGACAGAAAATTTTGAAAATACTTTGTTACAAGCTACTCATGATTTGAATGATAAAATTTTTTTTTTCTGATTTAAACAAAATTCGTAACATTCGAGACTATTTATACGCATAAGAAATGAAAAATTCAACAAAAAAAAATCAAGATATAGAAATTTTAGAAATGTACAAATATACATTTGACAATAATATTTTTCTGCAATATGATAATGGACACGATAATTAAGAAAAATAATCATTTTTTATACTAATAATAATTTAAAAATTTTAGAAAAAACAAAATTGTACCTCTGAGATATAACATTTTATATTTCCCTTAAAGGTTTCAAAAAAGTATACATACTTCATGCCTCTTACTTTTCCAAAATAATACCTATATTATATATATTTATGAAGAAAAGAAATACAAATTCATATAATAATGCATTTTCATATATTAGAGGCAAAATAAATAACACCCCCCCAAATATATTGTAATAGATTTTAAACTTGCTGCGGATAACTCATTAAAAAATATATTTAAAAATTCTGAAATAAAAGGATGTTATTTTCATCTAAAACAAATAATAATGAAATTTTTAAAAACAAAAATTAATTGAAATATATAAAATGAATTTCGAATTTAAAAAATTCGTAAAATATATGATCTTCCTAACATTTGTCTCACCCAATATTATTAAAAATGAATTCAAAAAAATATGCTTGCTAAGAGAGATGATCAATGTCATGAGAAATTTATCATTTATTTTAAGAATAATTTCATAGATAATAATAAAAAATTACCAACTAATGAAATCTCATATTGGTCACCTAATCAGCAAATTAATGACAATATTCCCACCACAACGAACAGTTGTGAGGTGTAACACAGAAATTTAAATTCAAAAATTTTGAAAAAGACCTGCCATTAGGAAAAATAATTGATGTTTTAAAGAAATAGGAACGAAGGATAAATTTTATAATTACTGGTTTGAAATCTTGCATTTTTTTAATAAAAAAGACAACCAACTAAGAAACATTGTTATGAATTTTGAAGAATATTCCGATTATAAATTTTATGATAATTTATGTGGAATTTTAGATATATTTCTAAATTAAATTATAAATTAATAAAATTTAATTAATTATCGTTTAATTTAAAAATGATCACCCAAGCAATTATTTTGATTGTTATTATTAATGTTTATATTTTTTAATAGTATTTATTATTGCAATCATTTTATTTTTACAAATTGATTAAAATTTTATTTTTATGACATTGGCATTTTTTTCGGAAAGGGATATATATATTTTTTTTGTAAACCCTTTATGCTTAAAAGAATAAATAATTTCCTGATGAAGAGTTATTTATATTTTTACAAAATAATGATCGAATAATACAGCTTTTACAGGGCTTAAAATTATTCCTGAGTATAAGATCTGTACTAATTGCAGTAAAACCATGAAATTAAAACCAAGCGAAAAAAAATGAAATTTGTAAAGTTTAGAAATGTTCTAAAGCAAAAAACACATGGCATTCTTAATGATACGCCGTTAATAGTCAAATTTATATCTACGAAATTATTTTTAAAATTTTATTTTTATTTCTTTGAAAAAAATCACTTTCCAAGAGAATATGTTTTGAGACTTTGCAAAATTGGTGAGAATAAATATAAAACATTAATTTATTTATTTCGTGGAAAAATTTCTGCTTATGTTAGAAATAATAAGAAAAAATTGGGAGGGTTTTTATAAGAAGTGCAGATCATGGAGACTAATTAAGTAAAATGAAAATATTGTGTAGGATATATTGGTAACAGGTCTGGATATTGGGTGCTGTTGAGTATAAAAGTGGTTATTGTTAAGTTGTAGTTACCAGACAAGAATTTACACTTCTGCCAATTATTGAAAGATAAATTGTCAAGAAAACATATATGGTATCAGATAAATAGTCTGTTTATAAAAATAAAATACAAGACCGATATATTGATTCTGTTAATCAAAAACATTTTTTGTTGATCCTATAACAAAAGCAAACACACAAAAAATATAATTTTTTTTGGAGGCACTTAAAAAAATAAAAAATTACAGTTATGGGATTTGTCTTAACACTTTAGCAGACCACCTAAATATTTTTATTGTTTTCTGAAATTATAAAGACGTTTAATTTTCTGATTTCTTTCAAATTATCTAAAAATAAATTATTTTTTTAACTAATATTGTCGTGTCCACACAGGGGACTCTACCCTGTTATATACCTATGGTATATTGAAAGAACCTCTGATGGTGTCTTTCGTGAATTGGAATGCCTTTTGAGATCCTCTGAAAGCATCTCATTTTTTTGCTTTTTAATTGTCCTCTTTGAAAATTTAAACGTTTAAAATTTTTCTTAAAACTCATATTTATTTAATTTCATTTTCTTAAATAGCTTTAATCAACAACAACCAATTAAAACAAATACATCAATAATTCTAAACATTTAAATGTTTAAGATGAAATTATTTGTTTTCGAAATAAACCAATCAAAATCCATCCAATTAAAAATCATTCAAAATCGAAACAAAATTTATGTCGTTTATCCTACACACGACATCCTGCTCTCCTAATAAATTTTACATTTTTATAGGCTTTATATTCTTTATATTTATACCAAATTTTCCATTAGGTTCACTATTTTAACGATATTCTTATTTTCAAATGTTTCAATAATCTTGAATGGCCCCAGATATTTGTGTTTAAGTTTGCCATATTTATGATTTTTTAATAGAATAAAATCTCCTTTTTTATATTCAATTTCTTTTCTAATATTATTTATTTCACTTAAATTTTTATTCTTCGTTTTTATATTTAATTCTTTAATTTTAATTATTTCATTATTGTTAGTATTTTTTTTAATTATTAAATGCTTTTTTAGGGAAATTTTTCATCACTGTATTGTATGTTTCATTTAAATTTTTTAAAATTTTTTTCTAATATTAATTCCATTGGTGTCCCTCGATAAATTCTTAATCCCATTAAAATAGTTTGATTGAGTCTTTCTGAAATTCCATTTGAAGTTGGATCATAAATGCTTATTCGTTTGTGTTCAATGTTTATTTTTTAAATAATTTGAAATTCGGTACTTATGTATTGTGGACCATTGTCTGTTATAAGTTTATAAGGAATTTCGTGTTTGCTGAAAAATGGACCAAAACTGTTATTAATGATATCTTTCGATCCTATTCAATTTAATTTATAAATTTCAGTGAATCTTGTAAAGATGCCAGTAATGGTTAAAAAAATAGAATTTGTTGTTTTCTGGTTTTAAATTAAATTCATTGTTTGTGAAAGTCCCGATTATATCAAATGACAATATATCCATAGAAAATTTAGAAATGCAAATTCCTGTTACCTTGCCATATTTGATCTTATCATTAACATTCATTTTGCATTTAATACATTTTTCTAATATTGAAATAACATCTTTATAACTTATCTGAAATTTGTATTTATCTCTTATTGTTTTGAATGTTCTTAGTTTACCTGGATGCCCAAGCATCTCTATAATTTGAAGAACTTTAACATCAAGATTTTCATTTTCTAAGTTTATAAAGGTTTTTGGAAGGTCTCTCGATAAATGATCAGCTAAAACATTTTTTTACATAATATATTTAATTTAAATAGTAAATTCATTAAATATTTCGCGCCATCTATTTATATTTGAAATTATTTCTTTGTATTTATAAAGAGAGTTTCGATAATCGGTTTTTAATATTATAAATCCATTGAATATCATCATTTTGAACCTCAGTAGTATTTTATAAATCGCGAAAGTTTATTTATCTACTACTGAATAATTTTCTTCAGTTGAAGTAAATTTGTAACTAAAAAATCCTAATATACCTTGTTTTTGGTATACTATACCTCCTATTCCTCTTTCACCTGCATTGACCTTGATATAAAATATTTAATTGTATTTAGGATAAGAAAGTCTAGGCGCATTTTGAATTTGTGCCCCAATACATTTCATCTTATCTATTTCATTTTTAGATCGTATAATTGATTAGTTTCCTTCTTTAATTTATCAGCTAAATATAATATTTTTTGGCTAAGATTTGATAGAAATGGTCTAAACCAGTTTATTATTCCTATGAGTTTTTGGAGTTGACGTTTAGTATTTGTTAATTTTCAATTTTTATCAATTTTTACCTTATCTATCTTTGGAAAGTATCCATTAGGAGTTATATAATGACACAAGTATTCTATTTTTATTTGACTAAATTTAAATTTATCTAAATTTATAGTCATCCCTGCTTCGTTCAGTCTTTTAATCACTTCTATCACATGGTTCTTATGATTTTCATCTTTTTTAGTATAAACAATAACATCATCAAGATAAACTTTAACGTATCTTAAATCATCCAGAATTGATAACATCGTTCTCTGAAAACTTCTAGGTGCATTATATAGTCCAAATGACAACCTTAGATATTCATATTGTTCATTTAAAATTATGAAACTCGTATATTATTGAATTTTTATCCATCTGTATTTGATTGTACTCCATGTTTAAATCTATATAACTAAATTTATTAAAATTTACTAATTCTAGAATTCATTCATGTAAATTAGGGCATGAAAAACTTCTTTAGTGGCTACTTTATTTATTTCAGAATAATCTATTACCAATCTTAGATCTTTACTCCCTTTCTTTTCAATAAAAAATGTAGGAGAACAATAAGATTCATGTGACTTGCGAATAATTTTTTGAAATGAGATTATTTATATGATCTCTTTGCTCATTTCTTAAACTAAATGGTACTGGATGTTGTTTAGATATAATTTTAGGTTTATCAAACAAGTGAATTTTATGTTTTTCCTTGCTGTAACTGCCGAGTTTTTTAAATTTAGAAGTGCTATTTATATAATTTTTTATATCATTTTCTTCGTAATTACATAAAGTTTTATTATCATTTTTATTTTTTAATTTATTTTTAGATTCGAAATTAACAATTAACCCCGACAACTGGATGTTCTCTTCTGTAAAATGAATAATAGCTTCATTATTTAATAGAAAGTCATTTCCGAGAATAATTTCAATGGGTAGTTTATCTACAATCAACATTTCAATATTGAAGTTAGCATTCTGAATTTCATTAAAAGTAATATATATTACATGTTGACAACATCCATAGCTGCCAACCCGGAGAGTTGTCTCCTACCGTGGTCTAAGACCTTTGGT
>SDVU01000650.1:0-11572 GCA_016256075.1 Dictyocoela muelleri | reverse complement strand
AACGAGGGGAATATAATAATGCAACGAGGGGAATATAATAATGCAACGAGGGGAATATAATAATGCAACGGGCTGTATCTTTAATTGTGGATAATATGGTATTAATTCACAAAAAATGTTTTTTAGAGCGTGTTCCTCTTGAACTTATGCTGTCTTGTGTATAGAATCGTTGTCATAAACAAATATTTTATTTCATGCGGATCCATTTGTTGTAGTCTCTTGCTAATAAAAAAATCTTGTCAAGTGATTTATCGCTTCCGATTTAGACATTGGATGTAAGAAATTCATCTATATTAATTACTTTCAAAAGTGAAATTTTTATATCTTTAGAATTTTTACGTTAATAAAACACTGTGTATTTATAAAAATGTATCCCTGTTTTTTATTTTAATATGGATTAAATATGAATTAATACGATATAATCAATCCTTCATCATGATTTGAGTAAGGGCTATAGCACATTGTCTTCTAAATTTTATTTTTTATGTGCCTTACCTGTTGATGAGAATCAAGGTTAAGATCTTTCTTGTTTTTTTGCGTGTTTCTAATAATTCTTGAAACATTTGATAAAAAAATGGCCTTTGGAATTAAAAGTATGTATAGCGCTTGATATATAATCTAGATTTCTCAGTCTTAGTCTTATAGTCACACGCCTCTCCAAAAAATATAAGAAAATAATTTATTTTTAAAAAGACAATAATCCTTACGAAGACATTTTAATGTTTGCAAATCATCGTCAATGCTATAACGTTTAGTCTATATAAATTAATTCAGAAATAACATAAATCTATTATCGGTTATTCCCGCCCTGCTTCTATATTCCATTTTTAGATAAGAAAAAAGGTTTTAGATGAAGTTTACATGAACAAGATAGCTCGTGACAAACTCATAGGAATGATTTATGATTAAATGTTGTCTTTAAAACCTCTTAACTACTATAGATAAGATGAATATCTATCTGTAACAATGATTGAATCCTGATGATCATTTTTTTAGAAAATATTCGTACATCTTCTTACTCTTTCTGTTAAGAACAAGTTTTGAAACAAATCATAGGTAATGCCTTCCTCAACACCACTATCGAGTCTATTTATTCTTATATTATCAGATTCATCTTCCATTTTTAACGAGTCTTTTATAATTTAAATGCTACAAATTGCGGTTTCTTCAAAATAAGCCCAAATATTGACCCCTTACTATAATTGCGTCATCATCTTGTATCTGTCCTAGCTGAGCTATTAGAAAGTCTTTTATCTTAATATATGTAGTCTTTGAGATTTTACAAAAATTTATTGTTTGGTATATGCCGTAGTTAAAAAACAATATATAACCCTAAATTTTTTTTTGAGATCAGTTGAAAAACAATCGAGAGAATTAATGGACGGTAACGAGTAGAGTCTTTGAAAATGACGATTTGCACGTTTATATACCTAACGGTCTTTACTATTTAGATACTTCTCAATATTCAATCTATTACCACAGGCAGAATAGACATTGGTTTGAATAACTATTCCGCATTTTTTTTAAAAAAACTCTAACAAGATTCGTTAAGCCAAAGATATCATTTTCAAAGGGAGGAAAATTTTGAATTTCTTTTAAATTATTATTCATATTAGGGGTATATTTATGCAAGAAAAAAATGGTAACAGGCCATTAGTCCGAAATTCCATTAGTTCGAAAAAAAATTTTGACCCCTTACTTTTAAAAAAATAAAAAATAAAAAATAATTAAAATTCAAGTTTAATAGAGTTTTTTAAGTATTCCATTAATTCTACCAAAGTTATTTGTCCATTATTAAAATTCTGAATAACTCTAACTATGGTGTTATTGGATTCGACATATTTTTTTCTTTTAGGCTTTGGTTTGCCACCGGATAAAATTCTCATTATTTCAACTTCAGAGCATATCATAATTATTTTAAGCTTATCAATAATTTCATAAAATGATGGTTTGGATTTATTAATTGCTCTATTTAGTTTTGAATGAAAACCCTCAAGTGCATTATTTGTTCTTATATTTAAATAATCATGATGTGAATAAATTGTTCGCGAAAAAAGTAAATTTCTGGGCATAATTCATGTTTCCATAACATAATTTATAAAAATAAATACTCTTTCATCCGAAATTGGAATTATTGACTTTATATACGACCATCCTTGATCTAAAAATAAAATCGGTATTAAAGCAAGTGTGGTTATAAATTGCACGGCTTTTTTGAAAACAAAGTTTTGATTAAATAAACGACGCAGACCAATTTCAGAAACTTTTCGCATTATACACTGGCCAAAGTGAAAGAAGCAGCCTTTTACGGCTGAATTTGGAAAAACATACTTTATTGCATTAAATGCTGCTATTTAAAAATCAATTTGAATGGTATTTGGGTTTTATATGATTCTATTTTCAGATAATATATTTTTTTAATTTTATGAGAAAGTAAGTATAAGTTTCCCGTGTTTTAGAAGATAAAAAAAAATATATAAGAGGGAAATTTTGACCATTTATATCTGCATGAATTATATAAAGCTGGTAAAATTGTGCTGAAGATGATTTGAATGTACCATCCATAAAAATTTGCAACGAATCAAACCCAGAAATTCTTCTTATGACATCAATGTTACCTAAAATTATAATATTATGAGCTTAAAATTCGTTGAATAAAAGACAATTTATTCCATCTTCTCTTTCAAACCACTGATTATTAAAATTTAAAGAAAAATTACAAAAAGAAGATGGGAAAAAATGTCGTTTTTTCACGAAATATAAAACTACTAACACTTGAATATGATGGGATATTTAGAATAACATCTGGTGTAGAATTATATAATCTTAAAAACGATATCTTGTTTTTTCGTAAATTGTGAGAGACCCAGTAAAAGGTTCTGAAGATACATTGTTTGTTAATTCTTTTTAAAATTTCATTTTAATTATAGCAAAAATATCATCAGAATTATTATGTGTTTTATAAACTTTCAAAATTTGATTTTCTAAAGACAATTATTTTGGATTACAATTTTCATTACTGCAGACCCAATATGTTTTATTATCAGATGTTTTCTTGTTTGAATAGAATAAGTAGTTATCAATGGCTGGTATTGTCGTTTTATTTCGAGAAGTAAGCCATTCTACAATTCTAAAATTATTAATTGGGGGGAGGGGGGGTATTAAAAAAATTTTTTTTTTCGGACTAATGGCATTTCGGACTAATGGCATGTTACGGGTTTTTACGACATTCAAATAATATGGATTTTACGTAAACTCTATAATAAATAAATCAAATATACAATTTATTGAGCATAATATGACTGTAATAAGAACACAAGGTGAATAGTCATGTATATTAGAAAGTACTATTTTAATATAACTTTATTAAATTTTCTTTAAATCCTTTTTTACGCAAATGTTGTTTTTTACGCTTAACTTTTTTTAATAAATTTTCTATGTATAAATTACCGACAATTTTCTGAAAAAAATATATTTATACTGTACAGATTTTTTCCACCATTTGGTGAAAAAATCCAAATTCACCAATTTTAAATATCCTTGGTTTGGATTTTTTTCACCAAAAAATTGGTAAAAAAATCAATCATTTATTCTGTTTTTTTTCCACTTATAATTTAAAAAAAATACCCCCATCCCACGATGACAAATTTCTCAAAGATAAAAAACCAAAAAGGAAATGAAAATTTAATCTCAAACGATTATGTCTATAATTTTTGTAAAGTAAAAGTTGTATTGAGTTATGGAGATGCGTGAAGATGACATGCAGGATCCTTGGTCATATCGGCCCTAACAATATCCTTATTCCACACAAAGAACATAACCATGCATGTGAAAAATCTAAGATTCTTAAAAAAAAATTTGAAAACCGTGTTACTGAATCTGCTGAATCTAGACTTCCAGCCTTGAAATCTATTACAAAAAATACTTCTGTGTTAAAAGATGAAATTGTCGAAGATTTATATTCATATAAATATATGGCCAGTCGGATTAACCTCATAAAAAATCAGAAGTATGGATTTAATAATAAGATGTTGGACGATTACCCAAGTTTTTAAAACAAGATCTTAATGGGAATACTTTCGTGATATATGGAAATAGAAGGTAAATAGACGTATTGTAATTATGTTTTCTGATTTTTCTGTCGAGTATTTTAATGGTGCTGAGGTTATCTTGGTAGATGGAACATTTTGGAGTGTTCCTAGCCTATTTTTTTAGTTACGTACTTTAAAGTGAAGGTTTATGGAAATCTTGTTCCACTTGTCTACATATTGCTTCCAAACAAACAAGAGTCTACTATATATAGAGGCCTTTTAAATTCTCAAAACTCTGATCAATATTTCGGTGTCTTATATAATTACAGATTTTGAAATAGGTTTAATTAATGCACTAAAGAAATCTTTCGAATGTAAAATGGGTGGATGCGCATTTCAATTAGGTCAATCAGTATATAGGAAGATTCAAAGATGTGGATTTTCTTCAATTTATAAAAAAGACAAAGATTTTAGATGATATGTTAAAATGTTTCTCAATCTAGCATATGTTCCTTCAGATTATGTACCATCCCTATTTTATTTGATTGCAGAAAAATTTCGTCTCAATTACGCAGAGGCTGGTAAATAATTAAAAAAATACTTCAAACTAAATTATATAGGTGATAAGTCGCAACCATCTTCATATTCTATAAGCTTTTGGAATTGTTATAGTAGAGTTTTAAAATTTATTCCGAGAACGATAAATTCACTTGAAGCCTGGCACCATTGAATTCGTTATCAAGTGTAGCCCATGTCAATCTAGGAAAGTTTATAGATTGTTAAGACAAATAAATGAACGCAATAGGATGTTCATTATGCAATCTCGAAAAAAATAGTATTAACTGAACGAGATTTCAAAATGTAATTTTTTTTAATCGAAATTCTAAAAAATTTTGGCAGATACAAAGATCTTGAATTTTTCGATGTTCTAGGAAATATTTTATTCTATAATCTTGATAATGATGTTTTTTTATAATAAACATTGAAGTTTTAACTATTTATATTTTATTTCATAATAATTTTTGAAGAAATTTTGAGTTTATACATAAATAAATTGGTGAAAAAAATCCGAACCAATGAAAAGATTTAATTGGTGAATTTGGATTTTTTACGCTTAAATTTTTTTAATCAATTTTCTATGTATAAATTACCGACAATTTTCTGAAAAAAATATGTTTATACATAAATTTTTACGCAAATTTAGACGAGCCAAAAAAATACTTGAAAAGCAGATACAGCAAGAGAAGCTATCTCTAAGACAAGTTCACCGGATATATTTTAGAATATTCAATGTATCCGTGTCATTCTCCTACAATATAAAAAATATATGAATGTTTTGTAAATATAGGTTTATCTTAACAAATATAAAAAAATAAATACTGTGGGTTGTTTTTTTCTGACTAATGTCAGAAGTTGTAATAAAAAAATAAGAGAAGAATTTACAAAATGTATGTTTATTTATTTTTTTTCCTTTATACATTTTTAAACCAATAAGAAGTTGTCTTCTCCGTTAAATAAACCAATAATCATAGCCCAACATTTAACTCTTTTAATTTCACCTAATCCTAATTTATGGATGTAATCTCATTAAATACTACACAGTGCAATCCCTTTTTACCAATTATATAGATAATACACATGTAGGAGCATATGCGGTTTCAGTTTGCAATTTAAGGAGAGTATGATTTTTTTTTTGCTTTTACCCCTATGATGCACTCTATAAAAAATTGAGAGCATTTAAATAAATAGTTATTTAATTATCAAACTGAAAATAAAATAAAATTAATACTTCAAAATTATTTACTTTAATAAAGTGTCAAATTTATTATTTTGTCATTTCTATTTATCATAAAACGTAAAAAATATAAATCTATTAACTTTTCAGTTCTATGACGAAATGATATTCCCTTCTTTATAACTGACCAACAACCTCCAATAGTATTAATATTTGCCTATTTATAGGATTAACAAATTCTTTATAATGATTAACAACATTATGGGCAACAAAATACTGATATATGCCACGATAACCTCTCCATCCATCAAAATATATAATTGAGTTTTGGTTTACATATCTAGTCAAGACAGATTTTAAATTCAATTGTGATCGATGATCAGATTTTTTAATATTATTCGCCTATTCTCACTTCGTTCTACAGCTCCTATTACCCATACACCTTCAACATTATGACCTCGGTTTTATTTTATCTTACCAAATTTCGATTCATCAACTTCAATAATAATATTATAGCTCTAAATTTTATGAATGAGTTATAATACTTATCAATAATATTTAATTTAGAATTTTTTTTTAATAATCGATAAATATTATATCTAGAAAAACCAGTCCACCTTATAATTTCAATAATAGAAGATCATAGAACAATTTTTCTCAATATGAACAATTTTTTAATGCTTTTTTTTATTTTCAGTGAAAATTGTGCCATTATAGATAGAACATATTTTACCACAATGTTTCCATGTACAAGATGCCAAATGCTTTTTCTTATTGATCAATCTATATTTTGACCTGCACCAAATACAACTACGTCGGAATAAATATCCAATAATTTCCCCTAATTTTTCTTTTGAATTTATATAAAAATTCTCAATCATGGTATCAAAGGGTAAAAGTAAAAAAAAATCATACACTCAAAAAATTCCAAACTAAAACCGCACATTAACCCACATGTATATAAAATCCGGAATATAAAACAGAGAGAATACCTCATAGCGGTTAATTTTTAAGTTATTAAAGTTATTGTATAAGATTTTAATAAGGAAAAAAAATATGATCATGAGAGAAAAGTTATGTTCATATAGTAAATCAAAACATAAAAAGGATAATATTGACAGTTTTGGATTACATAGGAAGCAAACGTGCAGAAACGAAGCGAATTTGTTCTTTAATTTTTCTTTTAAAGAAGAGATCACCAGATATCCTAAGAGAGAAATATTCAATATTGACGAAAAAAATCTGTATTATAATAAAGTTTAAAAAGATCCTATGTTTATGATAAAAAAATGATTATAAAAGTATAAATAAAAACGCGACACGTATTATAATTAAGTCAGAATTAACTTTTTTAGCGAATGGAAACCCTTTCTGATTAAGAGATCAATAAATCCAATACCTTTTTAGAATTTACTAAGATTTTTATAATATTTCTTACCGGTCTAAAGAACCATGGCTTTCATAGAGTCTTTTTAGAAGTATATATCGGATTTAAACACTTTACTAATCGTAAAAACTAAATTTTTAGATTATGCTTGATAATTTTTCTAACATCTAGTGAAATGCAGAACAAAAATCAAAATTGTTGTTTCCATTTAAAAGGAAACCTCAATTATCCAGCCAATAGATATTGAAACCATAATTCCATTAAATCAAAGTTGAACAAAAAATTACAACTCTTCTAGTTTACATGGATTTTAATAATCATATGATTCCTTCATAAGTTTAAAGAAGTTAATATTTTTAATTTTCTCTTATAGATCGATAATTCCATTGATCTAGTAGCAATTAAATAGAATAAAATTGTTAGCACAAAGCTGACTTATTTGAACATGCTCGGAAAAAAACGTTATAATTAGATTTAAATTCAAAAAGACCTCCTTAGACACGTTGGATTGAGATTTGGCGTCTTTAAAGACATTTATACTGTTTATTAAAATAATCACGATCATCTTATATCTGAATTTTCTCATATTTTTGCGGCTATCTTTAATATTTTAGGAAAAATAGCAAACATTTAAAGCAAAGTACATGATATTGCTGATTGAATAATTTACGAGTATGTAGAAAAACTGTCTAAAGAACCTTGATTAGATTTTTATGTCTTTAATAGATTTACCAAAAGCCCTGGATATTAAACATTATTAACTTTAATTATATTTTTTTTACCTAAGGTAATTTTTACGAAAAAGGTGCTTTTTATGCACCTTTTTTAATTTGCGTGGTAAAAACAACCATCTACACCATGGGTGTGCAAATAGCGGCCCGCGGGCCAAAAGTGGCCCGCGAGATATTTTGTGCGGCCCGCGTGCAAATAGAAAATTACATATATTTGGTATATTATTCAACTTTTATTATAAATAAGCTATTTTTAACTTTATTGAGATTTATTATCAAAATCTTTCTTATATGACGATGAAAAAAGTTGGATATTAGGTTTTTATTAGAGTGACGAGGAAACATTCATATATTTGGGCTTATGAAAACCCGAAAGGATATGAAATTTCGCATAACTTACTACTATGGTAGGGATATTTTTATTTAAACTAATCTCACAAAATTATCGTATAAGTACTTTGTCCTAATATGTGTTTTTTATGATATTATTTTTAAATATAAATTTTTCCCATAGTAGTAAGTAAAGGAAGGCTTAAATATTCTTTCAGTTTTTTGTAAGCTCAAATATATGAATGTTTTCCTGTGCCCCACAATAAAAACCTAGTCCTGGAATTTTTATATGTGCGGCCCACCATATACTTTAATTTTTTAAATATGGCCCGCAACTCAAAAAGCTTGCCACCCCTGCTTTAAAGCATAAAACTTAGATCACCGAACTGTAACAAATAGTCTTGAAAGTGACATATGGGATTTAAAAAATATTAAATATCATACAAACTTAGATATATTTGTAATTCATAACATAAATTGACGCCAATCCCCCCTTAGAAAAACATTAAGAAATACATTATAATTTTAAATTATAATTTATCATAAGGGTTTTTAGTGGATAAAAAGGGTGGTGATTCGTCTTATAGTGGTATAAAACCTGTCGATTCGCCATAGAGTATTGAAAAGGCATCAATTCGGTACATACTGTATAAAAGATGTCGATTATGACAGTGCGATAATAAACGCCGATTTACAAAAGAGAGGCGAATCGGCGTCTAACTGTTTTATACTTAAGAAGAGTCTTTGATTTACCACAAGGTGGCAAAATAGCGCATGTCATTCTACCACGTATTTTTTGTCGAAAAAACAATCTTATATTATTATTTTATAATAAGAATTGCATAAACCTATTCGGCGCGCATTTCATCATTAAAAATATTTATGGTTTATTTGATATGTTTTGAAGTTATATTTTTTTAATAAAAAATAAAGACTCTTTTATTATAATTTAGAGCCAGATGGCTCAGTGGTTAACACTCTGAATGTAAAATTAAAGTATCGAGGTCCGAATCCCACTGACGTCACTCTTTAATGAATAATGAGGGAATGACATTAAGCGGTCAAAAACTATAGAATTATAGTATAATATACAGTTATTCTAGTGTGGTATAACTGATTAAGACTTGGTCTAATATGACAACGAATCAGAAGGGAATCTCTTAGGTGTGGGGATGAGTGCGGCGACGCATCGCAGCAAAAAGTAGTGAAAAAAATAAAAATTCATGAAAAGCTACCAATTACCTGTTATCTCTGAGTCATTATAAAAAACAAAAATCGCGTATACAGCTGGGCTTCTTGATAGCTTAGAAAGTGACGTAATATTGGAATCCAAGAACCAAAGGTCAGTGACCACGGTAGGAGACTACTCTCCGGGTGGGCACCTATGGATGTTGTCGACATGTAATATATTTTGTTATTTAAATAAAATAATTATAAATTAAAAAATAAAAAAATAAAACAAAAAATATAAAAATGATAAAATTTAAAATTAAAAAAAATTTATCGAGACTCGAACCTTTTATAGGACTGCGCGCGACAATAAATAATAATAAAATAACAAAAATTAATTATAAATAAAATCGTGAAAAATGTTAATATAAATAGTATATTATTTAGAATGGACATTAAAAATCTTCGGGAAATTAAAAGAGGTTAAAGCACGGGGTAAGGTTTGGTTAATATGAGGAATAAAAATTAATAATATTTTAAACGGATAAATTTAAACAAAAACAATAAAAAAATATTTTTTATTATTTTTCCGATGATCGTTTTTTTTTGTTTCATATGATGATTTTAGTCGGGAAATTTAAAAAATGTATCAAATAATAATATTTAATGTGATAAAATTTTTATTATTTAATTATGTAAAATTATAATTCATTTGTATATTAATGCAGCAGTAAGTTACCGAAGTTGAAATTAACATTTTGTGATAGAATCTCTCAGATGCTTAAAATCGAAAATTAAAAAGGTTTAATTTAAAAATTTAAAATATAAAAAAATAAGAACAATATGCGGATTTTTTTTCATTTCATGCGCTTTCCGCACGACATATTGATTATTTTTATTGTCGATTTAAATTATTTTTATCTTATACAGTTTTTTATGTTTTAAAATTATATTTTTAATTCATTTTATCAATTTTTTATTACAATTATTTATTTGGTTTTAACTTCATTTTTTTCATCTTTTAAAATTCATTTTTTTGAAAATTTTTCGATATGCATGAAGGTTTTATATTGTTTAAATAACTAAGGCTTAATTATTCTGATAAAAGTGTACTAATAAAACTATCAAATGGTATTTTTCCACTTTTGCTCCATTTATATACAGTTATCCCTCTTTATTGACTGATTCTAAAAAAGTTTCCAAAAAAAGAGGGTGCGCAAAAAAAGAAACTTGTTTTTCCTCAAGTTAATAATTTTTATTAGAGTAATCAAAAATTGTCTTATACTTATTTCCTTTTTATCAATAATAAACTGTCTTCAAGATATTTAAACGAATAATATGTGCTTTGGGTCATTTGTTGGTTAGAAAAAATTTAATTTAAACTTTCTAAATAACAGATGGCTCCAACTATTGATATATTAAGAACATCTTTTTCTGCCTCTAAAGATTTAGAATCCGAATCTTCGTCATTTTTGTTACTATCGAAATTTCTTTGAATAATTGTCTCGGGATAGAAATCTAGCACATCTGCTGGATAATGTCAAGGTATAGGAATTCCGATTCTTCTACTATATCGGTAATAAGTATATCTGTCGTTAAAATGGAATATTTTTCAATTGATTCAGTATTGATAGTGTATTTTTGAGTGTCGTCTCGTTATCTTTTCCAAACATTTTCTCCCAACAATTTCTATTTTGTTTCTTGACTTACATCATCCTAAGTATATTTTGAATAAATAACTGCATCTCTATTAGTTATTTCTTTAAACAAAATTTTAACATGACTAGTCGGGTATATCTTTTTTACGTATTAGAAACTTGATAGCGGAAATATTTTGCTATAAAACTTCTTATTATACCTGCATCTAGAGGTTTTAGTTTAGAAGTACTGTTCTTTCGCAAGAAAAGTAATTCTATGTGTGTAAGTTCACATGTAATTTTATGAAATATGAAATTGTCAAGAATCAATATGATCTTTCTATTTCTAACTCCAAATCTTCTATTTAGTTCAAAATCCACATGTATAAATCAGCATAAGTCATTTAAGCTGTTTTATTGTTAAATATTTACAATAAAAATCTTGGATCTAATCGGTTTTTTTCCCCTATAGGGGAAAAAAACCGACACCCTTATGATTAACATAAATCTTGAAAAAATACTTTTAATACGAAGCCAAAGTCATATGTCAA
>SDVU01000649.1:0-11583 GCA_016256075.1 Dictyocoela muelleri | reverse complement strand
ATGTTAAAAAATCATACACAGATCTGTGTATTATGTTAAAAAATCATACACATATCTGTGTATTTGGTTAAAAAATCGTACACAAATATGTGTAAAAAATCGTTTAAGGGTTAATATTCTTTTTTTCTAAATCTCGGCAAAGTATCTCATAAATCGCTAAAAAGTAATTATTAATAGGTATAATTGGAATATTGATTAATTTATCATGAAAAATCGAAATTCTTTTGCAAATCCTCGATGTACATCTATTATTAATATTGTTATTATATTTATTAGATTTTCTCAAAAACATCGGCTTTCCACAAGAACAACAGTTTTTAACTTCATCAAGAAGCATTTTTTCTATTAAGAAATTTATTGCATTAGTTTTAGATAAGAATACATTACTTTGGGTACTTGTTGGTAAATTTATAAAATATTGCATGGAATTTTTTGATTTTTTTTTCTTAAGACCGTGAGAGTGCCCACATTAATGTGGGCGCTCTCACAGCCTTGCCTCGAAAATTATTAATAAATATATTAAAAATTATTAATTAATATATAAAAAAATTCCAATGAAACGCACTAATCAATCTGAAAATTTAAATACACATATTGACAACAAGTCTTGAGAAAAAAAACTAGAATAAAATCTAACTGAATTATCAAAAATATAAGAAAATGTCTTGACTTAGTTATAAGTGGGAAAGATATTACTATTATAGATAATCTTTCGACATCCACAACATATGATTTGTTAATAAACTTAGTGATGAGAGACTGATTAAGAAAAAATATGTGTAAAAAAGGCGAAAAATAGAATAATATCCCGAATTTAAGTCAAGACGGACTAACTTTCCTTAGAGACCCCTCTTAAAAATTTTAAAAACTACAAAATATGGCATTAAAACAATTATATATTTTTCTTTGCCGAGTCTTATATACATATTTCAAATTTCAATTTTTAATATAAGTCATTTTTACCAAATTATGTAAAATTTGTGCAAAACTAAAAATTTATTAAACTTAGTAATAACGACCCCTTAGAAAGCTTATTTTTGAAATATGTATATATGACACCCCAAAGAAAAATATATAATTCTTTCAATGTCATATTTCGTAGTTTTTGATATTTTTAAGAGGGAGTCTCTAAAGAAAGCACGACTGTCTTGACTTAACTTCATATTATTATTCTACCTTGCGCCTTTTTTACACCTATTTTTTCTTAATCAGTCTCTAATCACTAATTTTATTAATAAATCATATGTTGTAGATATCGAAATATTCTCTATACAAGCAATATTTTTCCACTTATAACTAAGTTAAGACATTTTCTAAATCTTGACCGTTTTTACCCTTATTATTGTTTGAGACCGTTTTCACCTTCATTTTTATATTAAAATAAATTGTAAATTTTTTTTATATCCTGTTTTTTCCCCATGGGAAGAAATAATGGTCAAGATCCCTTTTTCTTATATTTTTGAGGATTCAGTTGGATTTTATTTTAGTTTTTTCTCAAGACTTGTTGTCAATATGGGAATTTAAATTTTCAGATTGATTAATGTGTTTAATTTGAATTTTTTAATATATTAATTAATTTATCATTTTTGATCCATTGTAGAATTGATTCATTAATGAATTGAAAATTTAATTTAAATAAAAAATTTCTCGAGCATAAATTTCAATAGGCGGTCATGTTTAGAATTGATCTACGCTTTTTAATCATTAAGGAAATATTTATTTTATAGAATTGATCCACGATACAAATTATTAATGAATTTATTTTTAAATAAAAACTATTCCTTATAATATGAGAAGAACGTACACAATAAATACCCAAGAAGATTTAATGTTGGTATATAATTACTTAAACTATGGGTTCGTACCTAATTTCTTAAAATCTTATGAAAGGAGAGATTTTAACCTCAATTGTTCAAATATTATATACATTTACGGGAATCTGTTTGCAAAGCATGGTGGTAAATTTAAAGGTATTTTTATGAATTTGAATATCATGAAAAAAACGAAGTTATAAATAATAAGCATTTACCAGGGCATATTTGTGGTAATAAACACAAAAATATTATTGATGAAGAATATTATGGAATAAGCATGAAATGTATTTCAAATTTTATAAATTCTTGCAAATTATGCAATCAAAAGACAAAAACCATATTCTAAAAAATGTATCGCAAATAGTGATTGAGAAGTTCAACTATGACTTATGTGTGATTTAATAAATTTTCATAAATATTCGGAATTTAATTATGGTCATAATTATGCGTTTACCCTCATAGATTGCTGTCGAAAGTTTGCATTCTCTTTCCAATAAAACAAAAAAAGGCATAACAGTCATGAAAATTATGAAATATCTTTTTTACACTGAAGGTCCTTGGTATAATTTACACACTTATAACGGCCTTGAATTTTGTAATAAAAAATTTCAAGATTTGTGTGAAAAATTTGGTGTTCAAATCATTCATGGAAGACCTAGATATCCTCAAAGTCGGGGTCAAATAGAAAGGTTAAACAGAATTTTGAAAAAACGATTATAAATTTCAATGGTTGAAAAAGATACGAAATGAATATCGAAATACCAATATATGTTATATCAGTATAATAACCAATCCATAGAGATACCAATAAAAGACCTTTCAATGTTTTCCGTGGGATAAATATCATAAATAATAGGTATAACCAATTATTAAAGATAATCAATCAATACAAAACAGCGCAAGATTAAATTTTAAAAAATATGCATCTAAGTATTCTAACTTTGAAAATAATAATGTGTTTTATGAAATAAATGTCAAAGTTCTTCTTATGAAATATTTTGACAATAACATGAAAACAAAAAAATTCTTTTGATTCACTTTATTACGAAATGGTTTTTACAGTACTGAAGATAAACATTGGTATTTTAACACTTTCGGCTGAGTTCGAAAATACTAACTGTGTTATAAGTTCAAGAGTCAAAAAAATTCGGAGTTATTAAAAATGAGTTATTTATTTTAAATGTTAAATTCATTATATTTTATTAAAATCTAGGGATATTTTTTTAAAAATAAATTCATTAAAAATTTGATATCGTGGATCTTTTCTATAAAATAAATATTTCCTTAATGATTTAAAAGCGTGGATCAATTCTATACATGACCGCCCATTGAAATTTATGTTTAAGAATTTTTTTATTTAAATTTTACTTTTAATTCATTAATAGATCAATTCTACAATGGATCAAAAAAATGCAACAATTAATAATTTTTAATATATTTATTAAGCATTTTTAATATATTTATTAATAATTTTTAATATATTTATTAATAATTTTTAAATATTTATTAATAATTTTTTAATATATTTATTAATAATTTTTAATATATTTATTAATAATTTTTAATATATTTATGCATATTTTTAAATATATTAATGCATAATTTTTAATATATTAATGCATAAGCCTGTAATATATTTTATATATTATCAATATATTCTTTATTTATCAATATATTTATATTTAACACATTATGTGAATATAGATAAGCTATAATATAAATTTAATATATACATGTTATATTTATTTAAATATAGAAACACACATAAATTTACTAAAAATTTAAAAAGTAATTTTATAGATTTTAAATTTTAACATATTTATATTTTATGTCAATCAAATAAATAATTTTTTTTAATATATTTATAGATTTTAAATTTATGTAAACCACAATTTTAAAATTTTTTTAAAAGAAAAAAAATAATTTTTTTTAAAAATTAAACCTGTGACCGCTAAATGTGTAAAGAGTTGTTGGCACATTGAGTATATTATTTTTGAACCATATTAATGTATAATTACATGCTATAGAGCAGTAAAAAAATTTTTGGGTATCGGGCTCACTTTTAAGATCTCATTTTTTTGGGGCGCACTTGTAAGATTTTATTTTTTTTTTGGGGCGCACCAAAAATAATATATATATATGTGATATTAGTGTGAACTATGATGTACTTGGCGGATATTTAGATAATCTTAAATGTTAGGTCTTATGTTTTAAAGACAATTTCTCATTTCTTCATCAATTTATTATGGATTTTCCTTTTCTTACATTTGATAATTGCGAGTTTTCAAATTAAATTGCAAACTAAAACAACTCTGAAATTTTATAAAATACGTTTCTAAAATATAAAAAAATGTTTAGGACGCAATCAAAAATGTCTAGGGCGCACCAGAGCGCCCGGGTCCACTGTTTGAGAAACACTGGGCTAGAGCCAAAAAATCGTTGTTGATTTTTTGTCCAAAAATCACCGAAATTGTTTTTTTTTTTTTCGAAAAACACTAAATTTATTTTTGACCAAGCCAGTCGAACTTAGGAAGAAATCATCTGATTCATTATAAAAGATTTGACTATGTCATAATCACTTAAAACACTGAAACAACTTTATATAATTGCCATATTTTGACAGCTTAATGTGGCACTGGGTTTCCATCTTGACCCAAATTTAGTAATCGTACAAAAGAGCTCATAAAAAACCGATTTCATATTTTGAAAGATTATAGTTAAATGCTAGAGGAAAATATTTTTATAGTAATGAATCATTTTTTTCCATATTTGGGCCGAAGTCTCAAATATGGAAAAAATTGATTCATTACTATAAAAATATTTTCCTCTAGTATTTTAATATGATCTTTCAAAATATGAATTCGTTTTTTTTGTAGCTCTTTTGTACGCTTACTAAATTTGGGTCAGAATAGATACCCAGAGCCCTTAATGTCATTCCAAATTATTAATAGCGCCTCAAATAATGTGAATCATAATTCATAAATTTTACATTCAAGAGTGTTAAACACTTATTTATCCGACCCTAGCAAATTAAACTTAAATTAAAATCAATCATTAACGTTATATTAAATTTATTAATAAATCATTTTTTTAATAATCTATTCTTGACATAATATTCCACTCCATTACAAAAAAAATATTGCACTCTTATGTGGCTTTATCTAAAGCCTTAATATACCCGTTAAAACGAAAAATCACTTTTGGTGATTTCTTGACTAAAAAACGATTTCGGTGATTTTTGGTCCCAACGATGAACAGCTAAATGTGACAAGAGTTAGTGTGCACATTGAGTATATTATCTATGAACTATATGAATGTATAAATGATCATCATCATTGTTAATAATAAATGTATATTGTCTGAATTGTTTAAATTTAATCCCATAAATAAAAATTAAAAATACGTAGAGAGAGGAATCAAACCCGGTCACGCTTCCTGCACGGTCGCTCACTGTGCGCGCGACAGTCATTAACCCTTGATTTTAGGCGTTAAAGTTATATATCACTCCTCGTAAAAAATATTATTTATATACGATTTTCCATTTACAAATGACACAGCGGAATAAAGAAAACTATAGGTGGTTCATTTATTTTTATAGTTTTGCTACTTATTTTACCAAGATGCTTTGCCACAATTATCTCCACAATTAGGCGTGTAACATATATTTTACTTTAAAATATTTGGAAAACTCATAATCATTTATATCTCATTGAGAAAAATATATCCACTATAGTTATTGGTCTCTTAATGTTATTTCGGATTATTTATAAAATCTTTCAAAATTTTAAAACTCGATACTTAATTGCATATTCAAGAATGTCACTAACTGACCTATCTGGCCAATGAATCCCTTATTCACACATTTATGTTTGTTATAAAAATTTCTAAAAATAGATAATAAATATTTAATTATGTTTATAATATCGAGTTTATCATGAGATACGCGCTAACAAGTATAAATTGATTGTAAAGAGACATTTAAAAGAAGTGCTTAACCTTCTTCTCCACTTCAAGGAAAGCATATCCTTTGAAGATTGATAATCTCGTAAACTTCAAAGTTGCCTGATTGACATTTTTTTATAGTTTTAGGAAGGTCATGGGCCAATTGTCCACTGTTCCAATTGTCCACTTTGCCAATTGTCCACTTTCCCAATTGTCCACTTTCCCAATTTTCCACTTTCCTGATTGTCCATTCAAAAATTTTCTACTAAAAAAACACCCTTTAAAAAAAACGAAAAAAACAAAAGATTTTTAAATATTTAATTTAATTGCGTAAGCAAGACCTGTCAACAGCTGTTTCAGACTAATAAGTCCATTTCCAAATAAATTCAAAAGATTTTCGATTCTTTTATCTTGTTCAATGTATATTTTTTTTCTTTCTTTAAGAGGCCCACCATTAATAAGCCTTTGGTATTCAAGTGAATATAGCATTTGGAAAGTAGATAATTTGTCAACTAGCTCATAGAAATTCGGATGTGATCTTGTTATCGAAGAATTAATTTTAGAATGGACACCTTCTGCATAGTTGTTAGTACGTCCTCTGAAAACACCGTGTTGTGACCATATCTGTCTATCAAATAAGGGTCTATTGTTTACAAGCCATGTTTCCTCAATATATAAAAACAGAAGATCTGATTGCCAAGTGTTGTTTATTAGCATTTCTTTTATAATGCGCCAACTTTCATCTATAAACTCTATTGGAACAAGTGCTAAAGATGTTATTGTTTGAACACATTCTTTAAAGTTTACATCTTCATTAAACATGGTTTTTAATCCTAAATCAACAACCTTTCTCCATATAGCCTGGCCGAAATGAAAGAAACATCCTTTTATATTTATATTTGGGAATACTCTCTTGATTGCATTATAGGCAGCGTATTCAAAATCTATTTGTACCGTATTTGGAGAAAATTCAATATTTTTTTGGAGAAGAACTTCCTTTATCCTGCAAAAAAGAAGGTAATAGATTTCCTCAGTTTTACCACATAAAAAACAATACATGATTGGAAAGCATTGTGAATTAAATTCTACATGTATTATGTAAAGTTGATAAAATTCATGGGGTGCTGATTTAAACGTCCCGTCCATATAGATTTTTAGATTATCTATTCCAACGAAGTTTGAAATAAACCTACCATCTCCTAAAACTATCATAGGTTCTATTTGTGTTTCATGAACAAGTAACATCGTTCCCTGGTCAGGTAAATTAAAAACATCACGATTTATATTTGAAATTAAACTGCTGAAAGATGAAGGATAAAATTCTCTTTTGAACCTATAGATGATACTTTTCACAGATGAAAACGAAGGAAAATGGCGTGTTATTAATGGTGAATGAAGATAAACCTCTGAAAGAAAAAAAAGTGAATCTTCAAAAGCCGACTTTGCTGATATAAAAGGAGTGGACCTTATTTTATTTCTTATTAAACCTATACAAATCATCTTGTAGATTTTTTTCTCGTTTGGAGAATGATCATGGTTTTTATTCAGAAATATTGTACCATCTTGTGTATAGTTTGCATATACATTACATCCTTTAACAGAGCATTTCCAATAAGTTACTGCTCCGTTTTTTACCTTCTTTGAATGAAACAAATAACCATTGAAAACTGGTAATAATTGCTTTTTCTCACCATAAACCCATAATATTTCTGTCATTTTGGGGCTTAAAAAATTTATTTTTTTGAACAATTGGGACAGTGGACAATTGGGACAGTGGACAATTGGGACAGTGGACAATTAAGACAGTGGACAATTGGCACGTTACCAGAGGTTTTATGTCCTAAAAAAATTAAAATAAGGCTTTTTACAAGGGTACGGACTTTATGAATAAGAACAATGTTATCTTGGATTATAAAAAAAAATTTTAAAATGATAAATTTGAATATGAGCTAGAAATAATTAAAAACGAAATGGCGGCTTATGACGAATAACTTCTGGAAAAAAAAAGACATCTGCAAATAAAAAAGTAAAGAAAGAGATGTTCCGAAAGAAAAAATAGGATAATCCGGATTCCTGGAAAATAAAAAATATTTATCATGAAATAAAATTAAACGTAGATTTTAATTCTCCAAAAAAAGAATACGTTTTCCCCGTATCTATACAAAATAATGCAATGCCTTTATTGATGATTTAATTGCCAGGAAAATATTACAAATATGAACACTAAATTCATTTCACCTGCCTTTTATACGTAAAGCAAATTAAAAATTAAGTGTGGTAATAGATTATACAACTGAATTATGTGACAGTTAAGGCACATAACTTGAGGTCCAAAATAATAGACATGCCTTTTTAAATTAAGAATCGAAGTCTTCACAAAACTAGATTAGATCATGGTTTTTTACCTTAAAAAAATGTGATAATATAAAATAAAAACCGGATGGTGTCTAAGGAAACAGTTATGCATTTAGGAAGCCTTACGGCTAAAAAGGGTCTTTATACATTTCAGAACGCAATAAATAATGTTCTCGAAGGAATTTGAAATGCATTATCTTATATTATTGATATTCTTATTGCATATAAAAGTTACGCCGAGCATTTTATTGACAAGGATTTTTAAAAAGAGTTAAAGATTATAATATCGGAATTTACTTTGATAAATGCAAATTTCTGCAAAAAGATATTATTTTTTTCAGGACGCATTATCTACTCGGATGGAATCAGACTGAATTAAATAAGTTATAAAATTTTAAATTTAAACATCTGAAAACAAAAAAAAACAGATAGAAAAAAAATTTATGTTTTTTTTATAAACCGGTTTAGCAAAACATGTGGAAAATTTATTTCTTTATCTTTTTACATTATATAATAACTTCAAGAAAAAAGACAAGTTCATTAAATAAAAAATAAAAGATACTGAAATACTTGAAAAAATAGTTAAAGAAATCAAAACTAAAATAGTACTACACTATCTAGATTTAAGAAAGAATTTTGATTTAAAATCTGATGCCTTGAATCGGAATAGGATCGATTCTAGCCAAGATGTAAAACAATTTGGATTATATAGTCGTAAATTTAGAGGTGCGGACATAGACTATACGGTAATCAAAGAAGCTAGCTTTACTAGAATTTTTGAAGCATTTCATGCCAATTATATTAACATCAAAGGTAAATATATACGCTGATAACAAAAATTCAACTTTAAAGGAGATATTTTAAAAAGAATAGGCAGATGACTTCTATTATTGCAAGAATACAACTACACATTAAAGCAAATTTCTTCTGAAAACAATAATGATGCTGACCTATTATAACGTAATCTCAATTTTAAACAAAAAGATAAAAAGGAAACATTATTGGAGCTTTATTTTATTATTAATAATCTAAAAAATTAAACCATGAAAATCATCTTCAATTATTAAAATTGCTTGAACAACCTTACATTTTATTAATACATCCAGGTAAGAATAAAATGATTATACCAAAAAAAAACATTAAAATTAAAAATTTAAAGAAATTAGTAAAAAATTTTCAAAAAATGTTTCCCTTGTCAAATGGATAAAATTTTACATACAGCTAAACACGAACAATATTTGTCACACCTCCCAACAAAAGAAAATAAGTAATTGTGATTGATCTGAAATTATGAATAAAACTCACATTATGATACTAATCTAAAACGTCTTCTATATTCTTGTAGAAAAGATCGTTTTTTCCTTTTATATGGAAATAAAATTTAATTAAAAATATGCATTCTTCTAGAGTGTCAATGGCCTTGACGAAATATGGTTTAGGAAAGATTATAAAAAAATGTCTATATAATGACTTAAAATTATTATAATCCGAAAACTTTAAAAATCTTATGAATAAATACGGAATTAAACATATATTAACATTCTTTATAACAGGACTATAAATTCCGTTGTGGAAAGGTAAGATCGAGAAATTAAAATAGCATTGCTTGTAAGCAGAGGTATGGATTTTAAAAATACGAGTATTAACATCTGGAAGCAGTTAAACCTAAGCATTAATTCTACACTCGGCAACTCTCTATTAGAAATTTTTTAAAAAAAACCAAAATTTACTTTAAAAGGATAAATGATCATAAATAATAATGAGATAACATGTAATTTGAATAAAAAACAACAACCATGGAATGAAAGGAGGTTAATCGAGCAAATAATGTTTAAGAGAGGTGACCTAGTTTTTCGAAAAAAAACACACACAAGATAAAATTGAACCGAAATTTAAGGAACATAACAGACTAATAAAAATGTTCAAAAGTGGAAACAATGCATTTTTAAAATATGATAAGAATGTCTACAAATGTGCCCCCAAGATTCTTAAATGTTTGAAAGAAGGCTGGATGTAGTGTACAGGTCTCCCACAATGATTAGTTAAACTGTATAAGTATTCGAGATAATTTTATGATAAATTTGATTTTAATATTTTGAAAGGTATTTAAAGTTTTGCAGATTAGGATCATTTTTCTAAAACTAATATAAAACTGAAATCAGGTCTTCATGTAATCATGGAGTCAGATCAAAAACAATAGTTCAAATAAAAAATTCAAAAAAATCTTTATATATTAATTTCTAGTTCGATAAAAGTACATTCGGTGTTGAGCTCAACAATATCAAGACTGTTTAAAAAAAGTTTTTCTTATTTTAAACAAACGTAGTCACTTGTTATCTTCGAACGAACTTATTTATTCTTATTCGGTCATATATTAAAGTTAAAATAAATTTACACGTAGCTTTAAATAATAATACATTCATATCTAGCCGCTATTAATTTATATGTTTATATCTGAATATAACTTGTGATTATGGTCATTACAAATGAGAATAATATAACTTTCTCTAACAGGCGTCGATTTTATAAAAATTTGTCCTTATTCTAACCCATAAAAGAACTAATAATTTGTATTATAATATTTCCTCAATCTTTAGTGGATTTAGTATCATTAATATTAATCGAAATATCACATCAAAAACATTTTCCAAAAGCTATAGAATAACATATTTTTCAAATTAAGTTTTTTTTAAAACGTTTTGACAGATAGAGAAGACACTAATAAAACATAAATTAAACATGATTATATTTCATATCGCGAAAAATCACATATTTTATGGGTATAATCCTAGCGGAAATTCTATTTCTGAAGAAATGATAAAAATAATACCGATGTATTCAGGATATGTAATTGACTTTACCTTAAGAATAAAAATAAAAGATTTATATATTAATTTTTTATTGTATTATTGCTTTTCAAAATTTGCAGTCTTAATACTTAGGCAAGAGCATGTTAATTATTTCAAATATGCACAAATCGCCACTTACAAACAACTTTATTTACGTGACCCAAAAAAAGCACCATTTTACTACACAAAACCACATTTTTTTAAAAAAAAATAATAACCATATTATTAAAAAAGACTGTAAAAAAATTTCAGATCCTGTCTAACTTTGGGGTTTATAAATTGTACATTATATAGTAAAGCAATAATAGTATTACAAAATGTAACGAGTCTTCTGAACTAGAAATTGATAGTGAAAAAACATAAAAAAAATTATCTTCGCATATCAGTTCATTGTGTGAGAAATAAATTACTATTACACTTTCAGAGAGCGTCTTCACTCACTCGCTACCAGGTTCTTATCTCGATTCATAATTTCTACTAAAATATAATTTTTTATTTTTTTGTGTTTAATTTCAATTCTTAACTTTCAATTTTTTATTTTAATTGAACTTTTAACTTTTAACTTTTAACTTTTAACTTTTAACTTTTAACTTTTAACTTTTAACTTTTAACTTTTAACTTTT